>LPNX010826324.1:127061-232349 GCA_001517045.1 Pseudotsuga menziesii | reverse complement strand
ATTTTTCCACTCACTTCAAATATTAATCATTTTACAATTTCTCATCAGTAAATGCATGAATGTCCTAAAACTCATTTCAAGCACAAATGCATGCATGCTATTCATCATGCCACTTCATCATGCCATGTCAGCATGCCACATCATCATGCAATATCAACATGCTATGTCATCATGCCACATCACCATGCCATGTCATCATTCCACATCATCATGCCATGTCAGCATGCCACATCATCCTGCCACATCATCATAACAAATTATCATGCCATGTCATTAGAATGCACTTTTTGACTACCACGTGGAAGCTTGAGGGAGTGCCACGTGGCACTTTAGCCAAAATTTTCCCTGTTGGGGCCAAACTTCAAAACGCAATATCTTTTGCATCTGGAGTCCATTTGACACGCCGTTTGCACCATTGGAATCGGCTTGACGAGATTCTCGACATTGTACTATTTTTGTTGAAATATGATGATTTTGAAAATTGGCCTTTTTAGATCCTCCCAGATCACAACTGTTATCCCTTTGTCGGATACGATGAACCTAAGTAGATGGCCTGCTGGGACACAAAAAATGCACTTTAGGGTGTTCAAGTGAATTTTGTACTTGTGAAATCGCAAAAATATTTGCCGCAAGTCATCTATATGTTGTGCTCGTCTTGGTGATCGAGTGGTAAGGTCATGTAGGTATACCAATATGATATGGATCACGTCATGGAAGCAATATGTCATGGCACGCTGGAAGGTAGCTCCAGCGTTCTTTAGACCAAAGGGCATTACTCGATATGTGAATGTGCCCCACGGGGTTGTGAATCCAGTCTTGTAACAATCTTCTTTCCGGATCTGAATTTGGTTATATCCGGAAAAGCCGTCCATGAAGGAAAAAACCTCATGTCCGATGCATGCATCGATAATGTGATCGATGAAGGGTGTTGGGAAGTTGTCTTTGGGACACGCCCCATTTAGAACATGGAAGTCTGTGCAAACATGGATGGAACATAATTTGAAACCCAGGTGGTGTACGTAATGGGGTAAATGAAGCTGGCTGTGCGTAGCTTCTTGATTTTGGCTTTAACCATGGCAGCTTTGGAGGGATGGATGGGTCATTACTTTTGGCAGGCGGGGGCCACATTGGGCCATCTGTCGATGTGGTGCTCCACAATGGATAGATCCAACCCGGTCATTTTAGTGTAGGACTAGGAAAAGATGTCATAGAATTATTGGAAGAGCGCTTTGTAGGAAGCGACTTCTTCCAAGGAGCAAGATGCCCCTAGCATGATTTCCTCAACAACCTCAGGATTGGTTGAGATGTTGATTTTGATGGTTGGAAATATGTTAGCCATGTTCCCTTTTTCGAAGGAATCTGGTGTCAGGATGGGGTTCTTGAACCAATCAACTTTCCCATGAATGAAATATTTTGTTTCCATAGAAAACTGGTCAGACTGCGACACAAGTTATTCAGGGAGGAAGAATGAGCGATGGTGCATGTTGTCCCATGGGTATTTCAGGGTGGTTAAAGCTTCAAGTATCTCCTCATAGTTGCGGAAGCAACAAAGAGACAGAAATATTCACGAGGGAAGGCTAGAACTGGAAAAAGGGAAATCATTACCAAAGTAAACAAGTCTGCAAACAGTGGTATTTCTAGGGCTGAGCTTGGAAATCTGCTAGAATATTTCAAAATTGATTTATTGAGCACATTAGGTACACAGGTTGAAGTAGAAAAAACTAAGAAGAGACAAGAACAATAGGACCAGCAAGATCAAGCTTTGTCTATCTTTTGTCCTAAGTGTAGAAAGAAACATCCACTTAAAGAATGTCCTTTAAATGCTGTTGAAATTTGTGGCTTATGTACTTTTAATCATAAAACTGATGAATGCCCTAGATTGAAAGAGTTGCAGGCAGCTCGAATGGAGGAGAATCAAAGCATGGAGTCTCTCTACTTTATGGGAAAATGAAGACCTTGGCAGCCATGATATTCAGGTATGTCTCAAGACCCTATGCAGCAGTTTCATACAAATTATCAAACTCCTATTCAGAATTCATGGAGTGCACCCATGCCTTGGCAAACTTGGTCTCCTCCATTAGCCCAATCTGCTCCAAATTGGAGAGGTTATGCCCATGGTAACTAGACATACCAGCTGTTAACACCTTTATTTGACCGAGGAGAATGAGACCATGGTGGAGAAAAGATAATGCTTTTTTTTAGTACTTTGGACAAAAGGTATAATATATAAGTGTGATGATGGTCTAAATGTCGATCAGGTTGCCAAAGATCCTAGGCCGCGAGGGTGGAAAGAAGAAAATCAGTGGTTAATACTCCATCCGACCTTCATAACATGCGAGGAAGATAGGAGGAGTTCGAGCCTTTAACCAGTTACACCGATCAAGGGTTGTGAAGTGGTCCCAAGCAGATCCACGGTCCACATCAGATCCGCCCTATGAAAGCACGTGTTAGTTAAGGAAATAGAGGCTTCCAGAATCATGTATACTCCTCTCGATCCGACGGTGGAGGGGCGAGATCGGATCACATCAATGGATGGGATCGATTCCGTAAACTAGAACCTGCACGCGGGATAATCCCAGATTGTCCAGTGGAATTCATTACACAAGGCTGGATCCGACGGTTGGAGATCAGAAGCGGAATAGATCGACGGCTATTATGATTTCCGGGGAGTGAAATCACACGAGAGATAAGCCTGAGTTGGCCAGCGGAATCGAGTAGATGACGGCAGATCGGACGGCTGTCAAAGGCCGGGCGATCACATCAACGGCTGAAAAGGATTCCAGAGGATGAACATGCATGGCGGTTAATCCCGGATTGGCCAGCGGAATCAGGTACGTGGTTGATGATCCAACGGTGCGTGGTTAAAGGTGTATTGCATCGACAGCTGGGGATAATTCCGCTGATCAAAGTTTCTCGATGGTTAGGGCGAAGGAGCCCAGCGGAATTTGATAGGCGCCACATGATCCAACGGCCCACCTGTAAAGATATATCAGATCAATGGCTGCGGATGATTCTGGGACTCAGAGTTACATAATGGTTAAAGTCAAAGGGCTCAGCGGAATGTGGGATGTGGCATTTGATCCAACAGTGAAAGATGGAGATACGTCACATCTACGGTCATGAACGATTCCGGGACAGAGACTTGCACGGTGTTTATCGCCAAGATAGCCGACGGAAAAGGATACGTGGCATGCGATCCAAGGGCCAGAAGTTTGCAAAGGATCAGATCAACGGTTGATAATGAGTCCAGAAGAAAGAGACGCGTGGCTGATAGTAGATGGTAGTTGCGGAAAGTAAATGATCGTCCACGTGGCGAATTGTGATAGGCCCGAAAATAAAAAGGGCTTATAAAAGTGATGGGTTGAACTCTATCATTGTTATTTTATTCGCTCGGGACCAGTGAAAGGGACCGGCCTGTCTGGAAGCTTCCGTTTGTCAGTTTTCGGCTTCCATTCGTCAAGTGCGGACATGCTCCTGGCACGCACCTCTACAGTAAACCAGGTAACGCTGAAACCTAGTAATTCTGTAATTCCTCCTCCAAGTTACCAGTGTGAAATTCAGTAATGGACCAGAGGAAAGAGGTTCAGGTGTCGGGTCAAGTCATAGACGAAAGAGAAGAGTTCTTAGTTGATAGGGATAGGAATGTATGCGACCCCTTCCTCTCTGTGGAAAGCATGTCTGTTAGCAAAGAGAGACTATGGCATTACCATTCGGGAGGGAACGATGTGTTGAACGTGTGCAAGTCCTTCTTGTACTATTTCGCCATTGAGCAAACCCTCCATTTCCCAGAGTTCGCAGAGTGGTGTGCTGTGAATTATTCTCCGTCTCAAAGAATTATTGTCAGTCGGTCTGCGTCCAAAGTATTGTGTAGATTCTATGCTGCGGTCATTCGAGAAATCCTTAGTTTGCCAGGAAGTTACCCAGTTAGTCGTGACGTAATAAACGAGTCAGTCCTGGTCGAATTGTACAAAAACTGCGAAGCCAAAACCCGCTGTAAATTCCTATCGAGTGTTTTAAAGGATGGTCAATCTTTAGATGGTGTATTCATGCCCTACCCTATGCATATTTTCAAAAGTGAAGTTCAATTGGTCATTTCCTTGGTATGTCAAGTACTAGGCCTAGATGAGGACTATCGTGTGGGCGAGGTCGTTCTCAGATTTTTGTTGAGAATGAGTTCCCCTGTTCCTGAGTCTTAGTCAACCCCAGTTTTTAATTTAGACGAATACCTGGCTGAAGCAATTCATCTTCAGCTGAGCGAGTTCCCCAAGGTCCGGTTTTTCAGGTTCCAAACTTATTTGCTTAATATGCTAGTATGTTCCAATATCTCTGAGTTGAAGTTTCCGAGTACTCTGTGCTCTTCTGATCTACCAAAACAAATCAACATGTTCGAATTTGCCAATTCGATCATGTCTGAGATGTACAAAATGCTGTTCAATGAAGAATTACCCCGTGTCCTAGATGAAATGAGGAGCTTAATGCAGTCTTCACCAGAGGATCGGGTTGGAGACTGATTTTTGTACAGGGATTATACCGTGTTGAGAATATATGGCTTCACTGGGCAGCCTTATAGGCTACCTTCTTTCTTGACCCTGAGAATCTTTGCATTGGAATTCATGTGACAGAGATTCTTGTCAGAGGAGGAACATTTTTGTGCCTTCAAGAAGTCTTCGAACATCAAGTTTCCGTTTAAAGTGGGCACCTTCATTTTTAAAAACAAGGGTGCCTTGGTTTTTATAGAAAAGTTGCTGGAAAATATGGATTTCATTAAAGAGTCAAGTGTGAATTATGACCCCCACCAAGTAGTTTCATTGAGAAAACAAGCTAACAGGAATAAGCCATTTGAGCATCAAGCTGTTGAGGGATTAGCTGAAGCGGCTAATTTACTGCAGTTCACCGATGAGTCAAGGTCCCATGAAGAGACACATCCTGCACCTGGTACAGAAATCCAAATCACAGAGGGTGTTAGCGTTGCAGTTAAAAGGAGTTTGTCTGATGCTGAGGATATGGAAGTGGACGAAGAGGCATCCCATAAGAAGGCAAGGCTGCTCGGAGGGGGTGAGACTGTAGATGAAGATGTGTCTGATGTTTTCAAAAAAGCTTCCTTAGCCCCCGTGAAGACCGTGCAAGTCAATCAATTCTCCTTTAAAGGTTTAGAAGGTGGTGTAGACGGCCCAGAACCCAACCCCTTATTTAAGTCAAGAGAAGAGCTCAAGGCGAGCTACATGGAAAAAAGGAAGCAGTCCCTAGAGGAAATGAGAAGTCTGCTCCCAAGGGTAAGAAACTTGTACAGTTCAAAAAAATCTCTAGTTTCGGCTAGAGATGCTGAGAAAAATAATTTTAAGATGGCCATAGTGAATGACAAGAGGATGTCTGAGATAGAAGTTAGGCTGGACAAAATCAGCACCCCAGACAAGATCCAGCTGCATAAATAGACCAGCGACATCATCTACTCAAATTTACTGTAGGCCATGGTAAGGATAAACAAATTATAGGTGTTGGTAGACAAATTGGAAGTCCATCTAAAGCATGAGAAAGTGGAAAATAAGGCAAATGTTATTCAGGTCAGAAAACTGCAAGCAGACCTTGCTAGCTCAGACCATACCCAGGCTGTCAAAAAGTTGTTAGAAGAGAAAGATAATGCGCTCCAGGTTTTGAAGAAGAAGTTGAAGATACAAAGCTCAGAACATGTCCAATCAGCTGAATTGCTAGCTCTCCAGGAGGAGAAAGATAAAATCCATCAGGAGATGATGGAATACAAAGGAAAGGTTGGAGAGCTGCAAGAGGAAAAAGATAGGTGGGAGACCGAGAGGGAGGAGCTGCTATCCCAAATATCCATAATGAAGAAAGATCAGACTGAAGAAAAGGAGATTATGGAAGAGCTAATGAGCCAAACCCATAATGGTGATGACTTATCTATTGTAAACATCCAGAAGCCATTAGCTGATTTTTCTACAGATGACCTGTTGGTGTCTATGTCCCAAGTGAGTTTGAAGGAGGAAGCTATTAAGGAGTTGAAAGCCAAGAATGAAAAAGTAAAGGCTGAATTAACCAAGATAAGTGAAAACAGAAAACAGATCTTGCATGACAGGAATCAATTACAGAGAAGGCTCGATGAGCTAAAAGAAAAATGCATTGGGAAAGGCCCTCTTCAGGGGGCGAAACATATTATCTGGGATACCCTGACTATAGAGATTACCAAGTTCTGACATTAATTGTGTTTTATTGATGATTTGAGTGGACTGACAGAGTTGGCCCAACAAAGACTGAAACTGGTGGATGAACACATGGCAAGAAGACCCCTCACTACAGCTCAGAATACATTAAATTTTCTGAATTCATTGACACACCAAAAGCTGGACGACATGGGCATAAAGGACAGAATCTCAATAGCACTGTCGGCAAAGAAGATCATCTGCAAACACCATTTAATGAAGATTTTCCAAGAGAAGTCAGAAGAACTGCTTATGCAAGTCACTAAGTTCAAACAAGAGTTTAAAGAGTTGTTCGAAGATGGACTGCCGTCCTTCTGGAACGAAGAAGGTAAGATGCTCCCGCCTGAACATTATCATCACCTACTTGTCCGGGCTCGAATGGACCATTCGAAATTTGATAGCTTGGCGAAGAACCTGACAGGGCAAACCATTGTAGACATGTTAGCAGAAGATTTCGAAGTCCTACAGAAGTTTTCCGTTATCAGAGCCAGATTGCCCAGGAAATCTTATGAAGCATATATGGAGCTCGAGGTAGCTATTCGGGAGATGATGGAATGTGACACCCCGAGTTTGGAGCAGTGGAAAGCTATAGAGTGGTTTGGGAAAACAAAGTATATTCTTTCCCCCCTAGGAACAGGTGTCAGGGTGTTGAAGAGCTGATGGGGCAGAGACGTGGAGCTGATGGGGCAAAGACGTGGAGCTGTGGGGACATGGAGTTGTTGGGAAAAGGATGTGGAACTGTTGGCCGAAAGTTTGTTATCCAGTTGATTAATACTTTGTGATCTGTTAGGAATGGAGTGTAACAACTTCCTAGTGGTGTAGGAATTCAGTTAAAAACTCTAATTTACGCCGATCATTCTGTTATTGATCTGCTGGGAGCAGACTTATTGTTTTATCTATATATTTGTATCTTTTTATGAGATGGGGGTTGGAACCCATCGAGTGAAGTGATTTGTGGAGAACATATCTGTCTTATTTTTTACCAAAAATGAATGCATGAGAGTTTTTTCAGAGATTCATGTATCATTGATGTTGCAGTCCGTGCTTTCTTTCTTCGTGTGATCGTAATTTTTCCCGTGTAACACTCCATTCTATTTTTCCTTCGTATCTGAAACATAGTGTTTGATGATTAGAATTCATATGTTTATGCTCTATTCATCATTTCAGGTATTATATGATTTTTCTACTAAAGTTGATATGGAATTCGTCTTAGACGCTCTATATTGATGGGCTGTTCCCTCGCCTTTTCTATTTCACCTTGATAAATGGAATGACTGCAATTATGTGATTATCTTGCCTTTGATAAATCTTGTGTATGCATCTATGGGATATTTTATATGTATATGACTCCGTTGCCCAATGGATATGTGACTGTTTCAACCAAACAAACAAACCTTTAAATATTGATACCATTTGGTCTTATAAAGTTGTAAAGTTTGTATCGAGAGATCCCTCTCTGGAAGAGAATACCAATTTCTTCCTAAAGTGGTTTTGCTGTTACCTCGGGGTGTACCTTTTACAACCTGGGTACATTTTGAGTGCTAACACCAGCAAGCTTATTTACAGCCCTATCAACAACCTTCAGCCTATCCCCAATATCAGCAGCATCAAGTCCAAGCCCCATCTTTCCAAGTTCCATCTTTTCAACAACCCAACATGGCTCCTCAATTAGGTACACCACCTCAACAGCTTCAATTGCCATCCAATCAGCCTCCACCTCGGCCTACCCAACTACCAGCTCAGCCAATTCCAAATCCAAACAATAAAACAGACAGACCCATGTATAATGTTGATGATGGAATGGCACTTCCCTATTCAGTTCTTCCACTGCAAAATATCAATTTAAGATCTGGGAAAACCTTACAAAAAGAATCTCTTGTTATTTTAGAAGAACAAACAGAAAATGAGAAAACTCCAAAAAAATTAAATACAGAAAAATCTCAGTCAGAAAATCAGAGTCAAAAAGGAAAAACCTTAGTATCATATGAACCTCCTTTCCCAGAAAGGTTGGTCAAAGAAAAACCTTCAATTTCCTTACCTGATTTTGATGTTTTGAATGAGTTAACAAATGTATATGTCAAAATTCCTTTACTATAGGCTATAAAGGATATTCCAATTTACACTAAAATAGTCAAGGAATTATGTCTTAATAAAAGGAAGAAGGATCCATCAAAAATTCATGTGGTAGGCAATCTAGCAGGACTAATGTCTAACACTGTTTTCATTGAAAAGTATATGGATCCTGGGATTCCAATGGTTACAATTACTATTAATAATTTTTCAATCCCAAAAACATTGATCGATTTGGGTGCTGCCATTAATGTTATGACACTTGAGACAATGGAATACCTTCATTTGACAAATCTCAGACCAACCACAACAGTCTTGGAATTACCTGATAGGTCTAAAATTACACCTGAAGGGGTCTTAGAAGATATTACTGTTTCTTTAGACTCCTAGGAATATCCTGTTGATTTTATAGTGCTTCAGCCAAAATCTAACCTAGGAGGTCACCCTTTGATTCTTGGCAGACCATGGTTGGCAACAGCAGATGCCGTCATAGGGGTTAGGTCAGGTAGCATGCTTATTTCACATGGGACAGAAAGAAAACAAATTACACTTTACCCTTCTACCCAAAGACCTTCTACATTATATCAGCTGTCATGGATTAATGAGACTAAGGAACAAGAAGAAGAAGTAATTCAGCCTATCCTGAGTATCAACCAGTTCTTTGACTTTCAGGAAGCAAACAATGAAGATTTGTTAGATTATTTTATAGCTGAACCTAATATTTCTGAATAATTAAGAGACATGCAATATGCTGCAGCAAATCAAGTTTTGGGTTATAATTTTCAAGAAAATTGCACAGTACATTCTCTAGCATTGGCACTTCATGATATTCTCAATGTTCATTCAATCATAGATATTCAAAGTAAGACAATTGAAATCAGTCCAGGCAAAAGTTTGAATATAAGTGCACATCTTACTACATCACAAGAAGAACAATTGATTAATTTACTGAATAAACATTCCCATTCATTTTCTTGGGAGTACACTGATATGCCCGGGATTCATCATGAGACATGCACTCACCACATTTACACAGATGATAAGATCAGGCCTCTTAGACAACCACAACGCAGAATGAACCCTATACTAAAAGAAATAGTCAAGGAAGAGCTGCAAAAGTTGTTAAAAGTAGGCTTTATCTACCCCATTTCCGACAGCCAATGGGTTTCCCCCTTGGTTGGTGTCCCTAAAAAGAATGGTAAATGGCGCATATGTGTGGATTACAGGGAATTAAATAAGGCAACATTAAAAGACTACTTTCCATTGCCTTTCATTGATCAGGTGTTGGATACCCTAGCTGGCAAATAATACTTTTCATTTTTAGATGGTTTCAGCGGGTATAATCAAATTAGTATTGCAACAGAAGACTAGGACAAAACCACCTTTACATGTCCCTGGGGCACCTATGCCTACAAGGTTTTACCTTTTGGCTTATGTAACGCCCCAACTACCTTTCAGAGGGCAGTCTTGGCCATCTTTTCAGACCTAATTCATGAGTGTGTCGAAATTTACATGGATGATTTTTCTGTATATGGAAGTAACTTTGAAGATTCGTTGGCAAACCTAGAGAAAATTTTAAAAAGATGTGTTGACTCAAACCTTTCCCTCAGTAATGAAAAATGTTTTATGATGATGACTAAAGGGATAGCTTTAGGACATCACATTTCTACATCTAGAATAAAAGTCGACCCTGCTAAAATTCAAATAATTGAGAATTTATTTGAACCAAGAACTCAAACAGATGTAAGAAGCTTTGTAGGGTATGCAGGCTATTATCGTAGATTTATTGTAAATTTCAGTAAGATAGCTCTTCCATTGTTCAAACTGCTTTCCAAGGATGTGAATTTTAATTGGGATACTGATTGTCAATCTGCATTTCAGACACTTAAGGAGAAGCTCTCAACTGCACCCATTTTAAGAGGACCAAATTGGTTATTACCTTTTCATATTTCTACTGATGCCTCTGCTACTGCAATAGGGGCCTCATTGGGCCAGAAAGAACATACTTTGACTTATGCAATCTATTTCATAAGTTAAAATCTGACACCTGTAGAGTTAAACTATACAGTCACTGAAAAGGAAATGTTGGTGGTGGTTCATGCTGTAAATAAGTTCCGTCATTACATAACTGGTTATGAAATTTTTGCCCATACAGATCATTCATCCTTACGATATTTAATGAACAAGTCTATCACTAATGGTCGGATTACTAGATGGTTGTTATTAATGCAGGAATTCAACATCACTGTTCTAGATCGACCTGGACGAGAAAATCAAGTGGCAGACTTCCTGTCTCGTTTACACAATACTTGTGAGATTGTTCCTATTTTTGATAGTTTTCCTGATGAAAACTTGTTTGCAATTTCTGTTACCACTCCTTGGTATGCTGACATTGCCAATTACTTATCATCAGGACAATTACCACAATCTATGACCTCTAAAGAAAAGAAAAAGATTATTAAACAGAGTGCTAGGCATATATGGGTTAATGGTGATCTCTTCTACAAAGGATATGACCTAATTATAAGAATATGTGTACGATAGGATGAAATCTTAGATATTTTAAAGGCATGTCATGACGAACCGTGTGGTGGTCATTTTGTAGATAAAAGGACAGCATACAAGATACTCAATCCGGGGTATTATTGGCCTACTATTTTCAAAGATGCTAAGAGGTATGTTAGAAGTTGTGATACTTGTCAACGGATGGGACGGCCAGTTTGGTCTGATGAAATGCCACTCCATCCCCAAATCCTCATTGAACCATTTGAAAAGTGGGCCCTTGATTTCATTGGTCCAATTAATCCACCATCACAAGGGAAGAAGTATATTTTGGTCTGTACGGACTATGTTACTAAGTGGGTAGAGGCCAAGCCTTTACCGAGAGCCACGGAGCAGACTGTGGTAAACTTTCTTTTTGAGGAGATCTTTGTCCGATTTGGGGTACCTAGGGAAATTGTAACTGATCAAGGTGCCCAGTTTACTTCCAAACTAGTGCAGGAGATAGCAGAAAAGTACAAGATCAAGCACAGAAAGTCCACCCCTTACCATCCACAAGCAAATGGACAAGTGGAATCTACAAATAAAACCCTAGAAGGCATCATCACCAAAACTGTTCAGATGCATACGAAGGATTGGTCAGCAAAGCTTACTGAAGCTTTATGGGCATACCGGATCACTTGGAAAAATAGTACTGGTTTTTCTCCTTACCAGCTTGTCTACGGTAAGCAAGTCCTCCCCCCTATAGAGTTTCAAATTCATACTTTCAAGTTAGCAACAGATTTGGGCATGGATCTTTTTGAGGCTCAGCAAGAAAGAATACTTCAGTTGAATCGGCTAGATGAGATGAGACAGGCTGCCATAGAACACAATATTCTGATACAACAGCAGAGAGCTCAATGGCATGACAAATTTATCAAAAAGAAGCAATTTCACATCGGTGACTAGGCACTATTATTTGACTCAAAGTTTAAAGATTTTAAAGCCAAATTCACAACTCACTGGCTTGGTCCATATGAGATTCTTGAAGTCTATGATAATGGTTCAGTCAAACTCCAAACCATAGATGATGAAGCATGTACATTTGTGGTCAATGGCCACCGGCTCAAGCTGTACAACAAACCTATCAACAAGGCAGATTTTATACAACAGATTTCACAGCAAAAGGAAATGCAAGTGCTGGATAGACACATCAGTGTTTCTCCTTCACCTGCTCCTTAGCTGATCTGATACAACAAGCAAATAAAACAAAAATCGAATATATATATATATATATAAAAGGAAGTTTAGTTGTGAAAACCAGTTCACTGGCACAATATAAACTTGAATTTTCTATGGAAAACCAGGTTTGCCTGGCCATTGAAAATTCACAAAACTATCCTTTTCCAATTTCCTGTTTCTTTACATAGTTTTGTTTTCCAAATAATGAAGATCTTCTTTGACTTGAGGACAAGTCAAAAGCTAGGCCTGTGAGGGGGATAAGCATTTTCATGCTTCATTAGAACCCTCCAAGTCTTTCCATATGCAGAGGATTGTGATTTTTCATATACAGAAGGGACCTGATTTCCAGCAATACAAGTGATTTTTAAATGCAGAGGGACCTGACTTCCAGTAAGGCAGAAGAATCTACAGAAGGACCTGACTTTAAGTGAAGCTGAAGGAATTTGAGATGGCAGACAGAAGAAATTAGAAGGACAGAAATGAATCAGAATACAAACCAATTTCATCAGGCAGCACACTCATCATACAGAGACATCCAACAAAGTCTGTAAGAATTTATAGTTTTTATGTTTTAAAAAGTTTCAGAACTCTTTGTTTTTAAGTAATGACATGTTACCAATTATTGTAAAGCTTGACTGCCTATTTTTTTCCATTATTATGATAGTCTCTTCCAGTACTCTATTTACCTTTTAGTAGTCTCTTCCAGTACTCTATTTACCTTCCAGTAGTCTCTGCCAATACTCTATTTACCTTCCATTAGTCTCTGCCAGCACTTCATTTTTCCACCCTAGGGGTCAAGATGGTTGTCAGGATCAAACCCAAGGGAAATTTTAAATGGCAAAAAGACTATACTACAATTCTACAGGATATGTACTGCACTCTACAGGATACATATTGCATTCTACAGGCAAAGTTTTATTCTTGGTTTAAAGACAAATAGGGTCTCCTTCTCAGCAAAAAGTGAAATATTTTGACATGGAGGAATTTCAAAAGTTTCTTTTATATATGTATTTATTGCATTATGCATTAGGTAATATATAGAATTTAAGGAAGAAAAAAAGGTCATATATATCTTCAGCGCATCTTTTAAAGGGAAAAAGGTTTATTTTAAAAGAAAAAAATCCTTTTATTACAGCCTGTACATTAAAACAAACTGAAGTGTATATTACAGCTTGTGCAATAAATTTTGGGCATATAAAGGATTATAAATCAAAACCTTACCTTTCATTTTTATGAGTAATTGAATGAAGTGGCACGTTTTTGAAATGATGAAAGGAAAATATGGAATGATGCCCCACGACAGCATGTAAATAAGATTGATTCCTGCATTATGTATTGGTAAAATTGGAAACCACGACTTAGTTATTCTCCTTGAGGCCGAGTCCAATTGTTGTCTCTGCAAAATCGACTACTGTGTGAAGATAATTGACAGTGAGAAGGGGCCGTGGGTTACAAGAAGTGTAAACACATCATTTGCTGAAGAAATCGCGCAGGAGGAAAGACAGTCAACGAGAGGGACGCTGTTAATACTCAAATCGCTGTGGAAATCGTGCAGGAGGAAGTAAAAGCAGTTGCACTAGAGAAGAGGTAAAATTTAAACCCTTTTCTTTGCTGAATACTCTGCTCAAACCAACAGAAATTTCACAATTTCAGATTATTGTTGTGGAGATAGGAAGACAAAGGCAGAGTTAAAGGTTGAAAGGTTCCTGTTTTCTATTTATTTTCAAAATGTCATCTAGATTGGAACCAACAAAGTTTAATTCCACTAATATTCATGAAACTTGCATGGAGATTTTTGAAAGTAAGCAGTGGGTAAACTTCTTTGAAAAATTTAATGGGCATAATGAGCAGGTTAGTCTAGATTTTGCTGAAACCTTTGATGGAGAAAGAGTTATAGTGGGGAACTTGCATTTTAGACTGTCAAAAGACATCCTAGCATAAGTTACTGGCCTACCACAACAAGGAGAAAGGTTTTTCAAGACTAAACAGTTTAAAGAGAAAGCATGGATGCCATTTTTGTGTAGATCAAGAGCAGGGTCAGTCAATTGGAAGAAAGGGATACCAAGAAGCTGGCTGGTTCATCCCTGGGATGAAATTGTTTATGTCATTCAAAAATTTATTACTTGTGAAGGAAAGTTCAGCATTGTTTACCTTTATCACATCAAGCTGCTGCAGCATTTAAAAGGTGAATGTGAGATCAATATTCCCTATTTCTTGCTACAGAGTTTGACTAAGATGGATAAAGTTGTCCAAAGGCGCCCAAAAGACAAGATGACAAGCCTTTTTCACTATGGACTCATTAAAATCATCATCCAGCATGAGTTACAAAGGCAAAATTTGACATGGTCAGGATTTCTAGTTCATAATCAGTTTGAAGAGCAGGAATATTTGCTTGAAGAAGGTTCAAAGGAAGATGAATTGTTGATGATAACATACCCTGAGGCAACAAGCTCAAAACCGCCAAAGGGGAAGAAGAAAAAGAAAGAAGTGTTGCTAATTACTAATGATGAAGATAACTCTGAGGCAGCAAGTTCAAAACAACCTCAGAGAAGGATACAAACTAGAAGTGTGAAGAGAAAAGAAAAATAGTATCAAAAACAAGATCAGATCTTCACCACCTACCATAGAAAGCCAAGAAAGTATAAGCAAGCTCAAAGCCAATCAGCATTAGAAGATGAGGAACATATACAAACCTTGGAGAGTCCAGAAAAAGATCCAGCAGCTGAAAAAGGACAATATCCAAGATCCTGATGAGGTGATCAAGCAGAAAAAAAGGATCAACCTCTTCTTAGACCAGCAAGAGAAGGAAAAAGAAAAGCAGTTAGGACATGAATTACCCAAAGGTTCAAGTTCTCTTTTCTCAGAGCAGCAAGCTATGGAAGAGGAAAAAGAAGATTCAGCACAAGAGCATGAGGAAATGGGGATGGGTACCAATTTTGAGCAGCTTCCAATAAAAATGAAGAAAAAGAAGGCTTCCAAAAACAATAAAGAGATCAAGATATTGAAACTTGAACTAAAGGAACTTGAGCAAAAGAATGAGAAGTTAAGAGAAGTCAATTGGAAGCAGAAGGTTCAGAGGACACGCATCACTAAACAAGCATATAGATGGTATAAGCAAAGGAAGGTTTATAAGGCTAAGTATGAGAGACTGAAGGTCCTCTATGCATCTCAGGCTTCAACAGATGCATCATCACAGACAGAAGACTAGAAGCAAGATGATCAGCAGTAAAATTTTGGTTTTGAATAGGGTCAAATATTTTTGGCATGGGGACATGCAACAGTTTCCTCTTGGGGGAGATGTTGGGCACCATTTTGACCTCTTTTTACCACTTATATATATTTCTTTTCCCTTCATAAAACCTCCATATTGATTAGAAAATCTTTAAAGTTCACCCATGAACCTTGGTTAAGAGGTATAATGTCATTGCTTTCTAATAAATTGAGTTTTGAGACTTTTTAAGCATTTTAACGAAGATTTTTTATTCAGATTATGGTATGTTCTAACTTCCCGTATTATCTCCAAAGTTGAGCATTTGCAGGACAGCTAGGAAGGAACTGGAAGATGGAGGGAAGATCCTTAGTGTCCAGGGATGGATGAATTTCCAGCAGATAGCTGATATGGCGCTCGCAGGTGTCAAGTCAACCGCAGTCAAAGGCGACCACCTGTGCTACCACTCAGCACAATTAAAGGGCATCTCTGATTTTGTTGAGTTTCACGAATCTGAATGAGGATCTCGATGGCTATGTTCATTAATTAGTTTGCAGAATTATAGCATTTCCAGTTTTCTTTTGAATTTGTATAAGTACTTCACAAAACAATGAAGAATTATCACGATTTGGGAGAAACGTATATTGTTTCTGAACTGCGTGGTTTCATTCCTGAGTAATCAATTTGATGGTGAATACATTCAGAGTTTAAGTTCTGTAATTTTTCAACTGTGTGTGTGGACGAGGCACTGGAGGGCCCCCATTGTTGAGTTCACACATTCTTTTACTTGCTGGTGTAGCGATTTGGGTGATTGCAGCAATTTGATTTGATGCAAGTTATTTAAATCATGCTATTGGTATGTGTTAATCCCTGTAGTATCTAGTTTATTTTTGCAGAACGAATTCAGCTAGTTTTTAATCAATTTCATAAAAAGATCTATTATCTTGTTTAATGGTTCAAGCTGCTATTCCATCGTGCTGCATATCACTTGCATTGTTGGATAAACTCTATTCTTTTACTGGTTAAATACTAAAGGCATTGATGGTTCAGACCATGATTTCTGTATACTATATATTGATGTTTACTCAATGGTGAAGTGTTAAAGAACAATTATAAATTATGAACACTGTCCTGTAAGGGAATTTAATGGTTAGCTATTCACTTAGCGCTAGAATATTAGGCAGAACCTTGTAGTCTGTATGTTAGGGTTAGAGTTGTTGTTTAAATGCTTTTACTATCTTAGTTCTTTCACCAATAGATTGCTTCCATAAATAGATTGTTGTGTACTTGAAAGGAAACAAATGAAGTTATCCATGTAAAAGGATTTTTGTATCTTTAAGTTACAGTATTTTTCATCTGACAGTAGATTCAATTCACAGATAATTAAATTATCCAAACAAGTCTAGCTATAAGTCCTAAAACTTGGATATGCCTCTAAGCTTACTGACCCGGATTGATATAAATTTAAGGTCTGATTCACATTGGTAGATCAGAGCCCTACAGTAACCACTCCTTCATGGAAGGGGTGGTGGGAAATTCATAGGAAGAGGAGGTGGAGGAGGATTTGGTAGAGGAATAGGTCATGTTACATGTTACAACTGTGGACAAATAGTTCATTATTCCAGATATTGGTTGGAGCCTACAAATATGTGCTCATATTGCGAGGGACGGGACCACAATGTGGAACAATGTTCAGAGTTGATTGCAAAGTGGCAGGCTAGGACCATCGCATGTCCTAATCCTATACAGAATCCAAATCCAAATCTAAATGCTAACTTAAATGTCCAGATGATTGCTACTGAACCAAGAGAGCCGAGTGTTGCAGTCGTAACATGAGGAGGTGCTGCAACCAGAACTGATTTGGAAACACCGCAAGAACAACTTCAGCCGCAAGTATGATCGACGACACAGAAGAAGGTTCCATTCAACGTCCAAAAGAAGAAGAAAGTATCCATGGATGTGCGACCAGAGTTTGTGGATCCACAAGAGTCATCGACTTCAGAATAAGTCAGGGAGATGCCTGAACAATTCCAACACATATTCCAGAAGAAGGCCCCACAAAAGGTTAGTAAGCTCAATTCCTTTATTTCAAGTTGCTTAGCACTAATTCAAGATAAAGATATTGTTGAAGAACTACAAGCACTAATATAAGAGACCCTAGTAGAGCCACAACCTGAAAAGAGAGTTAACCAGGTCGGAAAGAAATTCAAAACTGGTTGCGATTTAAGAATGACTATGTATATAGGATATTATGACATGGACTATATCATTTTAGACCTAGGGTCTGATGTCAATATCTTAACATGAAAAAAATTGGAAAGTATGGGGAATATGTGCTTGGATTGGTGTCCTTTCCAGCTGCGACTTTCCAATCAGGTGAAGGTACTCCCAAATGGTAGATTGAGTCAAGTCCCTATTGATATAGAAGGGTTGCGCACATTTGCAGACTTTGAATTCATTAACATTGTTGACGACACAAATCCATATCCCATGCTACTGGGAATAGATTGGGCCATAGACAGACATAACATCATCAACTTCAATAAAAGGATACTCTCATTCGAGGATAATGAATTGCGGGTAGTGTCACCCATTGATTCATTAGAAGGACAAAGTTATGTTGAGCATGTCTATAATAATGGATAGGGAGACTATCTCAACCAGATCTATAGTGTCACTGCCATGCAAGAAGATTACATCAATCCAATTGCACATGGGAACTTGAGCTGGAAGAGTGCTAGTTCCTACACATCCAACTCGGGGGAAGCTTTAGAGAACTAGCAAAATTGGTTACATGAGGTCTCTATGAGAATATGCATGAGGATTAATAGGTCTATGCAACAGGTGGAGACTGAGGATAGAGAGCTACCCACCTATGAAGGACTACCTAACCTTGTGGCATTTCTCACTGAGTTTGAAGGTCTTGTCATAGAATCATAGTGATTTTTTACGTTGGATCATGTACTCAAGGCTACACCTGCTAGATGGTGGGGTATGTACAAGCAGTTCATAACATACTAGTTGCAATGCAGAAGGTTGATGGAAGTTCGGTTTGGTAAAGAATTTGTTACTATAATTCATAGTTACATAGGGTTGTTGAGCCCTATAAAGCACATAAATCAGTGCCGCACTATATTTGTAGTATACCCGCAGTAGGAATGGGTCCATCATTTCATCCACACATTAGAAATGACACCTAGAACTTGGTATGCATTTATGGAGTTGCGACAAGGTACTAAAGACTGGGAAGAGATAGACAAACAGGTTGTGCACACATTTGAGTTTGCCGACAAACAACCTACAGTTGATACTACATTTCAAATACTCAAAGCTCAGATATTTTCTCAAGTCCCTATCATAGAGGCAAATTCCCACTAGAGCAGTGCGACCATCCAATAGTGGATGTCTTGTTACAACCTAACTGGAGATCCAGATGATGACTCAACTAACATAAACATACTAGAGTCGGAGGGTACATGCACAGTAGAGGGAAGTGACATTTCCAGTGACCAGTTCCTAAAATTGCTGAAAATAAAGAAAGTAAACTTGGGTCGCCAGAGAACCCAAAGTTTGCCAATATAGGAGATTATTGGGATGAAGAGACTATCACAAAGATCACAGGCATGCTGCATCAATATTAGGATCTGTTCCCTATGAATTTTTCAGAGATGAAGGGGATAGTAGGATATTTAGGGGAGATGAAAATACCCCTGCGACCAGTTGCTAAACCCAATAGACAACGACCATACAGAATGAACCCTAGATATAAGGAAAAGGTAAAGACATAATTGGATCGCATGCTTGATGCATGAATTATAGAACTTGTTGAGGAATCAGAGTGGATCAGCTCTATAATGATCTGGGATAAAAAGACAACAAGTGAAGTCAAGATTTGTGTCAACTTCAGGAAGTTGAATGATGCATGCTTGCACGACCCATTCCCAGCACCATTCACTGATGGCTTCTATGGCTATCATTAAGTAAGAATCACGAAGGAGGATTTCCACAAAATGACCTTCATCAAAGAATGGGGATGCTATCAGTATATGGTAATGCCCTTTGGACTCAAGTATGCACCTGCTATTTTTTCTAGAATAGTAGTTTCTACTTTTAAATATTTTATACATACATTTCTTAAAGTCTACTTTGATGATTGGACTATGTTTGGTATAGTAAGAGATCATATCGAGAGTCTGTGCATGATGCTGGACCATTGTCACCAGTATTATATTGCGCTTAATTCTAAGAAATGTATTTTATGTGCACCATTTAGTATACTGTTGGGTCACATCATATGTCGCGATGGTATTTTGGTTGACCCAACAAATATTGTGATTATTCTCGACCTACCCCTGCCTACATCAATCACGAAACTCAGATCCATGCTAGGACATACATGCTACTACCAGAATTTCATCAGAGGATATGCAACGATCACTGCACCTATGGAGAAAATATTGAAGAAAGACGCAAAGTTCCAGTGGACAACAGAGTGTCAGGAAATCTTGGATAAACTAAAGACTGGAATGGCCACTGCACCAATACTTGTATTTCCTGATTGGAAAAATGAGTTCCATGTGCATGTCGACGAGTCATCTATCATGCTTGGCATAGTCCTGCCACAACCAGGAGAGGGTACGCTTGACCACCCTATTTCTTTCACAAGCAGGAAACTGTCAACAACAGAAAATAAATACATGGCTATAGAAAGAGAAGGCCTTGATATGGTTTATGCACTTCAGAAATTTCGACACTATTTGTTGGGTGGACATTTTTAGATGTACACCGATCATTCAACGTTGAAATACATACTCAACAAGCCAGTGTTGGGGGGGAAGATTTGTAGATGGATTCTCCCATTTTAGGAATTTGATTTTGATGTCATAGTAAAACCTAGTTGACTGAATGTAGGGCCAGACCACCTGCCAAAGATAGAAAGTGGTGGGGAACCAAGCATCTTGTAATATAATTTGCCTGACACACAACTATTTGCGATCCACATGATGGAAAAGCAGAACCATGAGTTTAACGCCATCATTCAATTTTTTAGCACATGATATGCACCGAGAGGAGTGTCAACTAATTAGAATAAAAACTTGGTCATCAGAGCTGCTGATTATACATTGATTGATGGACACCTCTATAAGTTGGGCACTGATGAAATAATACACCGTTGTGTATTTGAACATGAATGATATTGGGTTATGAGTGAAGCACATGCTGGTGTCGCAGGAGGAAACTACACAGGAAAATAAACTGTGCAAAAAATCCTACAAGCAGGATTATGGTGGCCAGCCATACACATGGATACTAATAGTTCTTATCAGTGTTGTGATATCTTCCAGAGAATAGGGAAACCGTCGTGCTACGATGGAATGCCACTAGTGTTGTAGATATCCCTCCAGGCATTTGATAAATGGGTCATTGACTTGGTTGTACCTATCACCCCATAAGCCACGATGACTGGCACATGCTATATTATCAATGCAACAAACTATTTAACCATATGGGCTGAAGCCACGCCTGTTATGGATTGCACTGCTGTGATTGTGGCAAAGTTTTTGTTTGAAAACGTAGTGACTAGATTTGGATGTCCAAAGATTCTCCTAAGTGAACAAGGTACACATTTTGTTAACAAAGTGATTGCTGAGCTTACTGCAGAATTCCAGATCCAGCATAAGAAGACAACAACCTATCATCCTCAGGCAAATGGAATGGTCGAAGCTTTCAACAAGATTTTGGAGAATGAATTGACCAAGGTATGCAATGTGTGCTAAGATGATTGGGATCAAAAAATTTTAGTTGTGCTATGGGAATATTGAACAACTTGCAAATGACTGACAGGTCATATCCCATTCATGTTGGTATATGGACAAGAAGCTATTATACCAATGGAGTACATTGTGCCAAGTCTACGGATTGTTGCGTTGACATAAATGACTGACAAAGATGCCATAGAGAAAAGACTGTCACAACTCGTTCAGATGGAAGATGAATGCTTCATCATAGTATATCATTAGACTGTGGAGAAGTAAAGACAGAAAGCATGGAATGATTTCCATATCCGGGTTAAGACATTTAAAGTCAGAGGAATTGTATTGCTATATGAAAACAAGTTTTTCAAACACCCGGGTAAACTAAAGACACATTGGCTTGGACCATATGTGGTTGCACACATCACTGATGTGAGAGCAGTAAAGTTACAAAATCTCGATGGAACATATGACATAGGAATTGTGAATGGTATTCTCTTGAATCCGTATTACAATGGTTGTGACATGCATGGATAGGTCTGCGTTATGCGAAAAAAAAAGTAGAACGCATAGGAAAAGCAGAACATGCAAGAGAAGGTGAAAAGCGTATGGAAAGGCAGCAATGACAGGATGTCCACAATGAGGTATTTCAGAAAGGATATTCAGCAAATATTGAGGTAGATATGACATCTAAGAGCCATAAATTCGATGTGGTACGAGGAGATTGACAAAGTGACCAAGGTACACATTTTGTTAACAAAGTGATTGCTGAGCTTACTGCAGAATTCCAGATCTAGCATAAGAAGACAACAACCTATCATCCTCAGGAAAATGGAACGGTTGAAGCTTTCAACAAGATTTTGGAGAATGAATTGACCAAGGTATGCAATGTGTGCTAAGATGATTGGGATCAGAAAATTTCAGCTGTGCTATGGGAATATCGAACAACTTGCAAATGACTGACATGTCATATCCCATTCAGGTTGGTATATGGACAAGAAGCTATTATACCAATGGAGTACATTGCGCCAAGCCTACGGATTGTTTCACTGACATAAATGACCGACAAAGATGCCATAGAGAAAAGACTGTCGCAACTCGTTCAGATGGAAGATGAATGCTTCATCACAGTATATCATTAGACTGTGGATAAGTAAAGACAGAAAGCATGGAATGATTGCCATATCTGGGTTAAGACATTTAAAGTCGGAGGAATTGTATTGCTATATGAAAACAAGTTTTTCAAACACCTGGGTAAACTAAAGACACATTGGATTGGACCATATGTGGTTTCACACATCACTGATGCGAGAGCAGTAAAGTTACAAAATATCGATGGAACATATGACACAGGAATTGTGAATGGTAGTCTCTTGAATCCGTATTACAATGGTTGCGACATTCCTGGATAGGTCTGCGTTATGCGAAAAAAAAAGTAGAACATGCAGGAAAAGCAGAACACGTAGGAGAAGGTGAAAAGCTTATGGAAAGGTAGCAATGACAGTATGTCCACAATGAGGTATTTCAGAAAGGATATTCAGCAAATATTGAGGTAGATACGACATCTAAGAGCCATAAATTCGATGTGGTATGAGGAGATTGACAGCGTGCTTTTTGGTCCCGTTATTTGTCCTTGGCATAACTGCCATAACTGTGATGACAAGTACAGTCTGACGCTCAATAAGTAGAGTTAATGCAAGAATGTGTTGGCCGAGAAGCCCATGTGATTAATTAGACATCAACCACCGAATACATGATGACTATAGGACATGCTAACAAATATAAGTATAAGGCTTTTCCTTCAAGAATCCTTTTACGCACAATGAGAGAGCAAGAGAACCAGAGTCAAGTGTTTATAGAGCCAAAGTCTATCATAGAGTGACCTGACATCCATGGTTATAGAAATTTCAAGTGATAGCAAGCTGTCCATCACAGCTTTTATCTTAGGTTTCCCAATTGATGAAGAAAAAGTAGAATCACTAGAAGTACAATAACCAGATCAGCATCCAGAAACTGACTCGATGGCACAAAATAGGAAACCATATGTACCCCCAACCACACCTAGACCACCACCTACTCCTCGACCTGCAGCTTCCCATGTTAATATTCCAACCCCTAGTTCATGCCCTATGTTGCACCCACTTTATATACCACCAGCTACAGCTGCACAACTGATTATAGAGCCGAGACAGGTCGATGAGAAAGAAGAAGGAGGATCATACAGATTGTAAACAAAGGAAACAACTAGAAGATGGAAGGCTATGACTGTTTTGGGCGCTTCTGGGAAAGCACCCATGGAAGCAGGCTTGCTAGAGGAAAATTCCATGGATGAAGACTCCCCACCATGTAGAGTCCCAGATGCTGAGGAGGACGATGAAAAATTCCCCCACTATGTCCCACCAAGAAGAGATGATGCGGAGGAAGTGGTGCTTCCAAAGAAGGCCAATACAACTTTGGTCACTTCACAGATCCCTGAGAACATCCCTATGCCCAAGATCATCATGTTGAAGCTCATGAAGTTGAGCTTCGAGGAATTCAACACACAACAATAGACAGGGTTGAAAAGAGATGACTGCATGATCCTTGATCAGACCAACCCGGCTAGAAATTAGATACTCAAACCGATGCAATGGGTTGAAGGAGTTGGCCATGCATGATTGATAAACCTTCTATTTATGCCACATTTCAGCCACAGTCCACACATCAACACATACATGAGACAACTTCTAGTCTGTTTCCACTGAGGATGGTTATGGCTTGATCGACCATACCCGGTCAACGTCAACCTTATTGTTGTGATAATAGGTCTAGCGAATGAAGGGGGTGAACCACGTCGTATTTGGCCTAGAAAAACACCACCAAGATGACGCTGAAGCATAAGCTTCATTGCACAAATAGGGGTTTCCTAATTGGCCCCATTGAAGATGCAAGCATGCATTTTTTCATGCAGCTCCTATCTTGTAAGTTGCTACAAAAGATGAAGCCCAACCAGTGCAATGTGGGTGTTAACACTTAGAATGTACCCAGGTTGCAAAGGTAAATTCCAAAGGTAACAGCAAAAACCACTTCAGAAAGAAACTGGCTTTCCTTTCCAGAGAGGGATCTCTCAAAATATAAATTTAACAAGGCCATATATGAAATCAATACTCAAAATTTATATAGACGGTTGAAACGATACACATAATCATTGGGCAATGGAGTCACATACACATAAAGGTATCCCAAAATCGTATGCATGAGATTTTATCAAAGGCGAGGTAACCACTTAATCACAGTCATTCATTTAGTTCAGGTGGAAAGGAAGAAATAATGAACAATCCATCAATACAGAGCATCAGAAGATGAGCTCCATATTAACTTTAGCATAAACATTTATAAAATATCTGAAACAATCATTAGATCATAACAAGTATGAATTCCAACCATTCAATACTACGTTTCAGATACGAGGACAACAAAATGGAATGTAACACTGGAAAAAACGATCACAAAGGAAAGGAAATACAGACTGTAATGTAAATAGCACAAGAATCTTTGATAACCCCACATGCATTCAACTTTGTTATTTCAAAAATTATATGTCTTCAAAACATTCATCAACAAAATGGGTTCCAACCCCCATTACATAAAGTAAATGCAAATATATACATAAATGATTTCTTCTTCCAAGAAGATTTAATAACTGAATAACTTGCTTAATCAAAGTCTTTGTAACTATATTCCTAATAACTAGGAATAAACTACTTGATTTTATCCCGACGGATCATTTAATTAAAATCAACTCGGTAACAAGGCCCGAACAAGCAACTCCATAGCGTGCAACACCTGTTTTCACGAATGAAGAATATACTTTGTTTTTCCAAATCTTTCCACGGTTCTCCATTGTTCCGCGCTTGGGATATCATACTCAATCATTTCCCAAATAGACACTTCCAGATCCATATAGGCTTCATAAGACATGGTAGGCAACCCTCCTCTGACGATTAGAAATTTCTGCAATATCTCGAAGTCTTCTGTTAACTTATCTACGATGACCTTTCCCATCAGCCCCTTTACCAAATCATCAAATTTAGAGTGATCCATACGACTTTCCACTAGAAGGATGTGATAATGTTCTTGAGAAATAAGTCGTCCTTCCTCATCCCAAAAAGAAGGAAGGCCATCTTCAAACAACTCTTTAAAAACATGCCTAAAATCATTAATATGTGAGGTCCTCTCATCAGCCTTATCTTATACTGTCTTCATAACATGATGTTTATGAATAAACCTTTTTGACCACAGTACCATTTCCACTCTGTCTTTGATTCCTATATCTTGTAATTTTTGATAGGTTAATGAATTTAAGAAATTCAATGCATTCTGAGTTGTGCTTAGGGGTTTCCTCTCCATGGTCTCATTTACTAGTTTCAGTCTTTGATTGGCTAAATTAACCAATGTACTTTGATCATCAATGAAGTTCAAATAATGTCTGAACTTAGTAATTTCCACAGACAACGTATCCCAGATTATGTGTTTAGCTCCCTAGAGATGACCCTTTCCTATGTTCCTTTCTTGTAATTCATTAAGCTTCTTTTGTAATTGACATTTATCCTGTAATACCTTATTCTTGCTTTCAGTCATTTTGGTTAGCTCAGATTTGATTTTCTCATTTTCTTCTTTTAACTCTCTTATCCCTACATCTTTCAAGCTTACCTGGGACATGGGCACTAGTAAGTCATCAGCAGAAAAATCATTTAATTTTTTTTCAATATTTACAATAGTCAAATCTTCATCAGTGGGAGTCTGGCTCATTAGTTCCTCCATAATCTCTTTTTCCTCATTTTGGTCTTTTTTCAGCAGTGAAATTTGTGCTATTAACTCATTTCGCTCCATTTCCCATCTGTTCTTTTCTTCTTGCAATTTCATAGTCTTACCTTTGTATTCCATCATATCCTCATGAATCTTATCCTTCTCCTCCTGCAATGCTAACAGCTTTGATGATTGAACATGCTCTGAACTGGGGATTTTCAACCTCTTCTTTAGTACCTGGAGGGCATTATCTTTTTCTTCTAAATGTCTTCTGATGGCCTGGGTGTTCCTTGTTTCATCCCCTGAGCTTACGATATCTACTTGCAATTTCTTTATTTGAATAGAATTAGCCTTGTTCTCAACCTTCTCGTGTTTTAATTGGACATCTAATTTGTCAACCAAAACTTGCAACTTATTAATTTTTACCATAGCATGCAATAAATCTGAATAAATAATATCTCCTGTTTGTTTATGCAATTGTATTTTATCAGGTACATTGATTTTGTCTAATCTCACTTCCATTTCAGCCACTTTCTTATCACTAGCCATAGCTAACTTTAAAGTATTTCTTTCTACGTCCCGAGTAGAAATCAAGGAAGTCTTTGGATTATTCAGACTTTTCACTTGTGGGAGTAGATTTCTGGTTTCTTCTAGGGACTGTCTTTGCTTTTCCACATAGCTAGTCATGAATTATTCTTTACATTTAAAAACTGGACCTGATTCTGCATTATCTACACTTTCAAAAGAAAATTGATTCATCTGTACATATTTCTTCGGAATCAAAGCAACTCTTTTCAATTCGTCTGAAACTGCTTCACTCGAAATTTTATCATCTTGAGATATTTTGGTCTTCTTATGTGAACTGTCTTCATCTATTTCCATACTTTCAATCTCAGAAAAAATTCTTTTAATCAAAATATTAGAACTATCTGGAAATTGAGACACTGCAACTGATCCACTGCTTGTATTCTCATTGGATCCTAGAATTTTCACGAAGTACAACAAATTGGCTGCTTCCTTCAAACCTTCAACAACCTGGTGATCAAATGGTTTATTTTTATTTGCTTGCTTTCTTAGAGAAATTATATGATAAGGATCATAATTGACCCTTTGTTCCCTTTGAAAATCCATGCTTTGTAATAATTTCTCTACAAACACCAGGGCACCCTTGTTTTTAAAAATAAATGAACCAACTTTAAGAGGGAACTTGATATTGGAAGATTTCTTGAAAGCCCCAAAATGTTCCTCTTATGCATGCAATCTCTGTCTCATGTATTCCAATGCAAATATCCTAGGGGTAAGGAAAGCAGGAAGCTTGCAAGGCTCTCCAGTGAAACCGTATACTCTCAAAACTGTAAAGTCTTTATACAAGAACCAATCTCCGATCCTATCCTCAGGTGAAGATTGCATCATACTCTTCATTTCTTCCAACACTCTGGGTAATACTTCATCAAACAACAGCTTATATATTTCTGACATAATAGAATTTACAAATTCAAACATGTTGATTTGCTTAGGCAAATCTGAAGAGAATATAGTACTCAAGAACTGCAATTCAGTTACATTCGAACATAGTAACATGTTCAACAAATATGATTGATACTTGAAAAATATGACTTTTGAGAATTAGACCAATTGGATATGGATAGTCTCAACTAGATATTCATCCAAACTGAAAACATGGACCAGCTGGGATACAGACCCAAGACTGATTGGACTCATCTTTAATAAGAAACCCAAGACAACTTCACTAACATGACAATCATCATCTAGACCTAAAACCTGATAGGCCAAAGACACAACCAATTGAACTTCCTCCTTGAAGATGTGAATATGATACGGCAAAAATAGACCTTCCAGTGACTGACCTTCATTAAGAATGCTAGACAAGAATTTACATCGGACTTCAGTTTTACAATTTCTATACACTTCAACCAAATCAGACTCGTTTACAGACTCACAACTATTAGGGTAATTATTGGGAAAATTCAGGATTTCACGAATAGATTTTGCATCAATTCTACACAATATCCTAGACATGGAACAACTTACAATAACTCTCTCAGAAGAGGAATAATTAACTACACACCACTTGGCAAATTCAGGAAGTGTAGGGTCTGCTCAATGGAAAAATGATACATAAATGACTTACAAGCATTTAAAATGTCATTTCCCTGCGAATTATATCACCACAATTTCTCTTTAATAACCGATACATTTCCCACAGACAGAAATGGATTATATACTCCTCTATCTCTATCCACCATGTATTCTTCTCTTTCATCCAGAATTCGGTTAAACCCTTATAACCATTTCTCTCTATCCATAATATAGAAATGACAGCAATTCTGTGAATAAATCTCGAGTATTTGAGACTTACCTGTGACTATAACTGCATATACCTGAAGTTGACTGTGAAAGGGTGGTGGGAGGTCCTTTTCAATAGTCCTGGCATAATAAAAAATGATTCCTCAAACAAGTCAACTCTACTTTATATAGAAGTCCATTCCGGAGACTCCCTTTAGTGGTTTCCCTCAAACCATTTTTCTCCGCAGAATGTACCACAAGCTGCCACGTGTACCACGGTTTCAATTCCGCTACCGCTTTTCTACTCCAATCGTCGTGCAACTCTATCCTCCGGATCCGATGATGACCATCGATGCATTTTCACTTTATTTTCTAGCCGTTGTATAAGCTTACACATACACATTCCGCTGAGCTTTTTAGTTTTAATTAACGCGCAACTTTATGGAGCGGACTTCTTATCGATCATAGATTTCGCTGACCTAGCTTCATGACCATCGATCTTCGCATCCTGTTAACTATATCCGCATGCCCTTATCTTCCATGCATCTTCACAGAGTGGATCTATTATAAGCCATCGATCTTCACCTCCTCGTTCTATACCATTGGATCATGTGATGATTTCATTGTTTATGCGCCCTTTTATCATACATTCACACTATTATATTTAACCAAAGTTTAAGCAACCATCATTTTTCTTTACCATGCTCCCTTTGACACTCTGCTATTTAGAGGTTGTTAACAGCGGGAACAATCAAGCTCGTATAACTGTGAGAATTGGGTGGGATTTTCAATTGGTTGTGATATTTGTTGATTGGGATGATAGATGACACCATGCATGCCTAGGAAGAGCCCATGTACAAATTTCATTACTCCTAGCTACTCATATTGATCTCCTTAACCCTATGGGCCAACTTGCTAGACTATGTACAGATGGATGTCCCACTGCTAAGCCTTGGTGCAAGGTACTAGAACTTGTGGGATCAGAAGAAGCATATGGATCCACAGAAGGCTAATAACATTGAGTTATTTTTGCAGGAAGAGGCATTGCGTGATGTTGTCTGCCGATCTCACTGAATCCACACTGCAACAATTCACAGGTACGCGACCATTATCATTTTTCAATCCAGTGCCCATAATATGATATTAGAGCCAAAGAAAGACCCAGTAAGGAAATCACACAATGAAGGGATCATGATCACCGACACTGATGTCAATGAAATTGTTAAGGACTATCCTAAGGAATGGCGTAGCCCACTGGTAGAGCCCCTTCCTAAGCACCTGAACGAATAAGACCCACTAGTGGACCACAACGAGGGCCATGATAATGGCTAAGGAAAACAGGGAGGCGATGATCAAGGAAATCAGTCACAAGAAAAAAAAGAAACAACTGATGATGCTGGTAGGAATGGATTGGATCATATTGACTCTGAGCATGTGCATCCTCAAGAAAGCATCCAAACAAAAGCACAAATGCAACAGTAAAGACCAGATCACCCACGTGACAAAAGAAAAGAAGACAAGATGTTTGGAACGAACACATTGACTAAAGACGATGTGCATGAGCTTGCAAATGATGTCGCTAAAGTTGTACAAGACAACCTTGCCACTCTGAACACACAGTAGGTAAGCATTGCTGACCAAGTTGGGACCCACTTGAATAAGTTGATAGAAGGCATTAATGAGGTCAAATCCACTATGGAGGCTGATACATATGGTGTGGATCCAAGTGTCCCTCTAGTTACACCAGAATTGGTGCCTCCAATTAAGGTAAAAATCAAGGCATAGGTAATGGAGGCAGGAACACCTGAGTTCAATGCAGCCATGCAAGGGATTGAGACCATACATATCGAATTCTCCAAGCTGTCTTTGGGTGAATTCTATGATGTTCAGTAGGAATCAATGTTCAAAATATGGCCGAGGGAAAATTTTGTTTCTTATCAAGCAACAAAACAACAAAGAAAGGCGAAGACGTGCAAGGCCCTCCTGAGAGACAAAGATCAGGAAATTGTCACTCGTGAGCATAGAAGGGTTTCACTTGTTGAAACCATTAAGAGTGTGTTTGCATAGTTCCCACCAGAGGTGGGCCAGGAAGATGAATATTCAGAAGCTAAGGTTTCCTGATTGTCGCGCATCGTGAGGGAACTAAAGAAGCAGGTTGAGGGACTCCAAGCTAGGAAGGTACCAAGAAAACCTCCAGAGGTCCTTGAGGAGAGAAGAATAGCAGCGTTTGAGGCTATTGAGAAGATTAGAGAAGGAGAAATACTATGCATATAGGCAGCTGAAGCTATTGCTACAATTTGGGGAGTGCTGCTGGAAGATGAGACTGCATAAAACATAAGGAAGACCGCGTGATAGGAAGATGAGAAAATCAACGCTGCAAAGGACAAAATGAAGAAACTGCCGCTTCAGAAAAATGTTACGAAGTGTGCAGAGATCAAGAGAATACATGAGGAAGTCTAGTACCTTAGAGATCAAGAGCACATTAGGGAAGCTAGGGTCAAGACATGCCAATCAAAAGAAGCCTGTCTCACAGGCCTTCTTCACCTTTTCCAACAGAAACTTTAGCAAGTTGTGCAGAAATTAGAGGAATGACTGTCAGAACATATCAGTTCTGACCGTGTAGAGCAGTTGGCCGCACAGGCATATGAAGTAGTAGAGGAAGTTTCTAAGGTGCAACTGATGGTGAAAAAGTTCTAGGACAAGGATGGTCACACCGTGCAGCCTGGGACTGCACCGGAGGCATAGATTTTGCAAGGCAAGTAAAAGTTTGGAGGAAGACCATTTTTGCGGATGAAGTGCATTTTTGCTTAGTGGCTTGGGACGAGCCACATAAGAGTGTTGGGGGCTTGCTGGGATAGAAGAAGTAAACAAGGAAGAAGAAAATGCACAAGAAAAAGGATGAAAATTGTGCATCCAATACGATAAAAGAAGGCTAAGAAGGAATCGACACAGATAAGATAAAAGCACGCACGTGACAGAGAAAGAGGTCGAAGGAAGGCTGCGATGAGGATGCTCCAATAAGGAAGATAGATCCATTTCGGTGGAAGAGGCATGTAGATAAGTTAAGGATGGAAGAGGGGAGTCAAGGAAGACTGTAGAAGGACAAGCCAACAGGAGGAGGAAGGATAGTTTTGTGGCTAGTTATGACTAATACAGACGAGCTAAAAGACATTTCTGCAGCTAGTTAAGAGCTTGGTGAATGTATTGCAAGGATGTTATGGCTAGGTATGGGATGACATTGATGTAAACCAGAGATATTTTGGGTTGTTGAGTCTATAATAACTGAGCTATACTCAGTTGAGCCTACGTGGTTGTGTAAATATTAGATATAGGAGGAAACCAACCTGTATAAGGGTTGGCTTGAGTCATTTGTTCATTAGATGTTTTTTTTTCAAGATTCATGAAGTTTTTAGTTAACTTAGAGGAAGAGTTATAGGAAGAAGACTCAGAGGAGAGTCTAGTAGAAGGAGAATCTTGTTGAGGCACGGATCCCGTAGCTGTGTGCGTGGACTGCTAGTAGAATAAAAGAGTCGATCCATGATGTGTGCGGATCAATAGAGTAGATAGAAGAATAAACTAGAGAGCATGAGAGTAAGAATATTGACCCAAATAGACATATCTAAAGAACAGTATACATATTGCAGGCTGTAAGATGCTATAAACCATTCTCATGCCAGATGAAGAGCACCTTGGTGGTTTTTCCTAGATGGGTTTCCACATTATTAACTGTGTTATGTGGATGAATGTGTTTAATGATGCATGTTGATATGATTGTTTTCTTACTATGCATTATTGCAGTTACTTTTGAATGAATGTTGCAGTAGGAACAATCAGTGCATGCATGAAGGATTAAAGCACTGTTAGAATGTTATGTATGGATTTATGATTCAGTTGTTAAGTTAAGGCATGAGTCGCACAATGTTTTTTGATTAAAAGGAATCATATGTGTCACATTGTTGCACTAGTTTTAGAGTCACAATGGTAAAGTTGTGTTGCGCAACAGTTGTGTCGTATCGTTGTGCTGTCATCGCGCAGTAGCATACTCCATCCAATCGCTTTTGTCAAGTGCCTTGGCCGTGTGCGAAGGGACTAGAATCCCTCACCAAATGAAAAAACATGGTTCTGGAAGTTACCCATAAATATATATCGGGTGAGACTGCACCTACTTCATGGGTGTTACCGACAGAGCTTTCTCTGTTGGGCCGATGTCTTTTGGTGTCTTGTTGGTATTATTTTGTTGTTGAACCATGGGTCTAGACAAGAAGAGAAAAGAGACCAAGAGTATAGTTGATGCCCAATATTTTATATATGATGTATGGATCTATAATATCGTCTACATATTCTATGTAATTCAAAATCTTATAAATACATGTATGAAAGGCTCGCATTCCCCATGCTCTTGAGTAACTAGTTTTCATGGATTTGGCTTCAATATTGAAGTAGCTTTATATCATATTTGTATGAGGACATTTATATGATTTTTATGATGATGGTGGAATAAATATAGGGTGTGTGTCTCTGTAATATTATTTCAACATCCTCTTTAAGTTGAAATATCAGAAATACATGTATGAAAAGCTTGCATACTCATGCCCTTGTATCACTAGTCGTCGTGGATTTTGGCTTCAATCTTCAAGTAGTTTTATACCAGATTCGTACGAGGGATATTATATGGGTTGGAGGATTTTGTGAAATAAATATATGATTTTTTACTCTTTAATTTCATGTCCCTATGCTCTGTGGTTCTAAATCCAAGAAATCCATATGTGAAACTCTTGCATTCCCATGCCATTGAATCACTAGTTTCCATGACTTTGGCTTCAATATTGAAGTAGTATTGTATCATATTTGTGGGAGGGTTTTCATTTAATTTTTATTCTATCGGGAAATAAATTTGTATTCCATATATTACCACCATATTTCATATTACTCTCAGAACCATATATACTACCTTTCCTATGTCAAAGTCTAGCTAGTAATGCAAATTTCCCTTAGGCAATTTCTATGAAAAGTTACCCTATGAATGTTACAGATCATAATCCACTTACAGAACTTAATAAACATGATTAATAGAAGTAATTGATGTCTTCTAGTCATTTCCATAATTTGTTCTGAAATTTGGAAGGGTCCTACTGGATTTGGAGAGCTAGTTTTTCCATCATCCTTGGGGGGATTTGAACATAATTTCCTAGTAATTTTGGTATTTTTTTCAATAGCCCAAAACAAGTTTTCATAGGTATAAAGTATAATAAAAAAGTATAAATAAACCATATTTGTATTTTTTAATAATCACCATACCATCTCCTTTCAAATTCGGGACCATTTGGTGAAAGTTGGAACCCTCTAGAGTCATGATTAGTTAAGCTCAAAACTTGCTCGAATTGCACTTTTCTCCAAAATTTTGAATAAGGGACATTACAACATACCTCTTGAATTCTTGAAGGATATATTCCAAGACACCCACTACATCCATATGAATATCAATGCTATGGCTAAAAATATGGGGATGCCTTTATTTTCGAATCTGAATGTTGTGGGAGACTGGCTCAACTCTACCTCTCAAACTTCTCAAGATGTAGGGATGTTGTATCAGGTTCCATAATATATTGTTGGAATATAGGACAATACTCGGGGGGGAGGGGTGAATTAGTATTGATAACTTTTAACAATTTAAACCAATTTTAATTTATTCATCAACACACATGATAAACAAGAACACACATAACAAAAATTTATCATGGAATCCCAATTGGGTAAACCACCAATAGTTCCTATGACTGAAAAATTGTATTTATAAATAGTTTCTTTGTGCTACCACAGAAAAGGATGGTATTACACCCTATTTACCGGTAACTACTGGAAGGAGGCTACGACCCCCTAGTTTTATTAGCTACTATTGAAAGGATGATACTACATCATATTTACCAGCTACTACTAGAAGGAGGCTACAACCCCCTTGAAGGCTTGTAGCTTTCCCTTGTACCACCCTATCGCCCTAATTTTATTTCATCAGAATTCCATATCTTCTTTATTTTTTTAACCCTGTCACTAGTTTTCCTTCTTTGGTCTCTGTCTACTACGACTACTACATAGATATGGATCACAGAGAAAAATTATTTCTCTCATCACTGTGCCTATAAATACCTTCTAGCAAGTTTTCTCCTCACTGAATGCATCTCCTCCTAGTTGTGCCTTTTCATTCTTAGATCATGCATTTTCATGAAAACATAATTCTTCATTTTAATAATTCTTTAACACTATTTAAATTGCCTCTCTGCAATGATAATTCTTCACCTGAATTCCATTTGAATTTTCCTTTTTCCACAATGATATTTCCACAACAAAAATCCTTTCGTAATTTCCTTTCTACAATGATATTTCCACAACCATCCTAATCTGTATGATCCATTGCAGGCTCTTTCATGTTCGTCATTCTGAGATCAGATTGCGGATTGCAGATTGTGTTTTGAATTTTCTCAATAAGTCCTTCCACAATTTCCTTTCCACAACTAATTTTCCACAAGATAATTTTTGCACCATTGATTTCTTGTAGACTCTTCCCTGGTCATTGATCTTTTAGATCAGATGTAGATTGCAGATTGTGGGTTTCTCCAAAATTATTAAAAGTTCTTCTGAAATTTTCTTTCCGCAAGATCTCTTTCGAGCCGTCGATCTCATGCAGATGCTTTCTTGATCATTGATATTCGGATTGCAGAATGCAAAATCACATTTTCATATTTTGGACTTCCACAATTTTTTAATCCACAACTTTGCTTCCTCATTTCTTCTGAATTGTCAATTTTCTTGTAGGTTCACTCCTGACCGTTGATCTATGATTAAATGTGAATTGTGTTTTAACATTGTGTATCGCTCTGCAACCGTATATCTTCTGCGTAATTTCTTCTAAACATCGTATATGTTCATTATCACCTCTTTAAAAAAGGTAGGGGGTGAGACAGGTCATCCTGGGATCCAGGATGGTGACTTCTCATGGATTCCAAGAACCTAGATCCCCCACAATACCTTTTCTCTACGTGTTGAATAACCATAGTGAAGCCAGTGCATATAAACACATACAAATTCAAACGCGTTGCCAATGTGGGATAAATCCCATTCATCGACTCAATCTGCACTATTGATCACCTGATCGAATGGTTGTTGAGTCTTTATAATGAATTCTACTGCGGATCCTCATCTCCTCTACCTCTTGCATCGATCGACCACTACTCAATGAACTACCATTTGACTTTGTAATTATTTTGTCTTACAGTCAATTTTCCATTTCATCATGTTCACTGGTTATTCCTTTTTCATTGTTGAACTCTTTCGACATCAAATGAAAACTATTTTCAACATCTATAGTATGTCTTAGTTAAGATAGTTCAAGTTTAGTTTTTAATTACTTAGTTGGTCTATTTCTTTGGTTTTATAGTTGTGAGGTGTTGAAACTTGGTATAACCTTGTTTTCTCCTTCCTGGAGAGGGGTTTCGGATGACCATTAATACTTATGGTTATGAGGATCATTACTTTAGTTATAAAGAAAAGTCTTCCNATAATAGTTGTTTTTGTTGTTATTATTATTATTATATTTTAAACCCCAAATACTATTAAATATATAAAATAATAATAATAATAATTGTTATCAATATTCTTTTGAATTGGTGGGGGAAACAAAAGAGTAGTGTGGTGGAATAGGTGGCATGGAGGAGGCGAGGGTGTGCATGTGAAAAAGTGTGTGGAGTATAGAGGATTGGAGGAAATGGAATAGAACAGTTGGTCGACATGGGTGGAAGAGGCATTTATTAGGATTTAAATGAGCATAATTAAATAATAATATGTGAGATAATCTTAATAAAAATAAAACATTAATTATAGACACACCATATTTACGTGGAAAACTTGAAACTAGGAAAAACCACCATAATAGATCTATTATCTCACTTGACCTAAATCGACCAATTCGGGCCAAGTTAGCTAGCCTCCACTCACCTCCAAGCAAATTTATAATGGATCATCCTCAAGGCTTATAAATATTTTCTTACATGAAATACCATGGGACCATGCCATTGGCCACCAAATATCATTTTCCACCAATACCATGGAAAAATACCATTGATTGCCAAATACCACGGGCCCAAAAACACATGTTGAGACCTAAACCATTTGACTCATTGCTTGACCTAAACCAACCAAGATGGGCCAAGTGAGCTATCCACCACTCACCTCCATGCCACTTTATAATGGAACCTCCTCAATACTTATAAATGATTCTTTACATGCAATACCTATTAGATTTTTAACATTTAAGCTAGCATTATCTTAGGATATTTAACTAAGAGAATAACAAGCACGCCAATCAAACATAAGAGACAATAGGCACAAATATTTTCCTTAGGGAAACCATAAAGGAGAAAACCCCACAACTTCCTCAGAGATAGAATCAACATTGGAAGTAAAACCCAAAAAAACAATAAGATGATCTCTCGACAACAGTAGTCTTTCTCTCTCTTGTCCCAGCTTCTTCTCTCTCAATTATGTGCTACAACTGAGTGTGAGTGAATATGTGATAAATAGAGAGGCTCACTCTCTATTTATACTAATTCTCGACTTGACAATAACTCACTAGGGTCAACTTCTCTAGGAGAGTCTAATAACCCTAGGGCCCCACAACTGCAGGGAATTTACCCCTTTATCAATAAGGAGGGTTACCCACTGACTTTACATGACTTGTTTACATTATTGAATCTCCCTATAGGAACATAGGGGCATGACATGACTCAATTACATTATAGATAATTCCTAGAATAAACATCAGGGTACAATACATAAAATATACAAGTGAATACATTTCAAAGTTATAAATACATCAACACTCCCTCTTAACTAGGAAGGTATTCTCTCGGCACAGTTTATCAGCACTAGTCTTCTTCTCTGTATCATTTGGATCATCAAGTTATCTACATATTCAAGTCAACTTCATCTTCAAGTCATCTTCATTACTGGATCTGGATCATCATCACAGGAGCTATCTCTCAATTCTTCTTGTCATAGGAAGTTCTAGAGAGCCAACCATTTTTCATGTTGGTTGTAGGCCTAGCCTCTAGGTAGGTCTTCTTCAACGCTTATATCTGACTCTAAGTCAGAATGGCCCACCCAGCACTTACATCTAACTATGCGAGGAACACATCCAACATACATGTTAGAAAGGCACACCCAACACTCACATCTGACCATGAGAGGAACCAATCCAGTAATATATGTCAAAAAGGCCCAGCACTCACATCTGACCATGAGAGGAACAAATATAGTCATCTATGTCAGAAAGTATCTGCACTTACATTCGACCATGCAAGGAACCAATCTAGCATATATGTCGAAAGGGCTCTGCACTTACATCCAACCATGGGAGGAACCAATCCAGCATGTCAGAAGGGCTCTGCACTTACATATGACCATGTCAGGAACCAATCCAGCATGTCAGAAGGGATCTACACTTACATTTGATCATACGAGAACACATCCCACAGTCACATCAGAATGGCTCTGCACTTGCATCTGATCATGTGGGAACACATCCCACATTCATATCAAAATGGATCTCAACTCTAGGCTGAGTATTCCTGGTAACTAACCAGGTGCCTCCATTCTCCCAGAGAATGGCCTTCAGCACTTATATCTGATCATGTGGGAACACATCCCTCAATCACATTAGAATGGCTCTGCACTAATCATGTGGTAACACAACCCACAATCATATGAGAGCATCTCTGCACTTAAATCTGACCATGGAAGGAACCAATCCTCTCACCATGTTAGAATAGCTCACAGACTCATCACTTTCCCTTGGAAGGAACCTCGATCTGGAGAACACCAAGCTTCTCCCTAAATTACTCAAAATTCACTTTGGCCAATGGATTGGTTGACACATCAACTATATGCTCATACCTTGCAACATACTGGAGATTTAATGCTCCTCTCTACACCATATCCCTGATATAGTGATATTTGATATCAATATGCTTCGACTTGTCATGGAACACTGGGTTCTCCAACAACTTCAAACAAATCTGGTTGTCGTAATATATACAAGTAGCATCCAACTGGAGATCAAATAAATCAGATAGTAGCTTCCTCATCCATACTGCCTCACAACTAGATGAACAAGATGCGACATACTCTGCTTCAGCTGTACTCAGTTTCACGCAAGACTGTTTCCTGCTAAACCAAGAGATCACACCTAATCCCATACTAAAGCAACACCCTAAAGTGCTCTTCCTTTCGATGGCACTACCTACTCAATCTAAATCAACATAACCCTCAAGGTTAATATTCTGATTCACCTCATACTTGATCCCATAATCAACTGTACCCTTTAGGTACCTCATAGTATGCTTTGCAGCAATCAAGTGAACATGTTTAGGATCTGTCAGGAACTGGCTCAGTGTGTTCATAGGAAATAAAATATCTGGTCTCATATTCATCAGGTACATCAAGGACCTAATCATCTGACGATACATCGTAGGATCAACCGTCTCAAATGAAGCATCACTTAGAAGCTTCAGGTTCGATGCCATAGGTGTGGTCATGGAATTGCAGTTCATCATCTCGAATCTATTCAGGATATCTACTGCATAATTCCCTTATCCGATGGAGATTCCATCCACGTTCTACCACACCTCCATGCCTAGAAAATAGTGCATCATACCCCAGTCCTTCATCTCGAACTCGGAAGCAAGCTTACTCATTGTATCGAAAATCAAACCATCTTCACTTGTTACAAATAGGTCATCTACATACAGTAGGAGTATCATTGGGTTCACTTCTTCAACCTTGTAGTAAAGTTTGGAATCTTCTTTACTCTTGGTAAATCCCAAACTGGATAGGAAGCCATCAATTCTACTGTACCATGTCCTGGGTGCCTGTTTCAAATCGTACGGGTCTTTCTTCAATTTACACACATGAGACTCCCTGTCATGTGCCTCAAAACTGAGTGGCTTCTCCACATACACTTCCTCTTCTACTACACCATTCAAGAAAGCAGTCTTGACATCCATTTGGTGTATCTTCCATTTCATTACTACAGCCAGAGCAGATACCGATCTGATGGAAGTGTATCTGGCTACAGGTACAAAAGTATTTTCATAATCTATCCCTTCTTTCCGGGAGAAGCCACAAGCCATGAATATTGATTTATGTTTCTCTATGCTACCATATGCAACATGCTTGATCTTGTAAATCCCTTTGGAAGTCACAACTGAATTCCCCTCTGGTCTTGGGATAACATCCCAGACATCATTCTTCATGATTAACTGGTACTCTTCGATCATAGAATCCTTCCATTCTTTCTTTGTTGTCGCTTCTTCATAGTTGGAAGGTTCTTTATCGATGAAGTCACACAATAGTGCCACATAGCCAAAGCAAGACCTTGTTCTTTTCCTCTCTTTGTGTACTTCTTCTCGAGCCCCATATCTTTTTGCACCTTAGATAGCCTCTCGTACCCATGCAGGATTCCTGTTGTTAGGATTCTTCTCTTGGGGTGGATCAATAGGTTCCTGGGGTTCTTCTATTTCTCCATCTTCATCTTGATTTGCATAATTCATAGTTGTATCTTGAATTCTGGGTACTTCTGTTTCTTCAGAGTCTTCAACTGGTCTCTTTCTGGATTTGATGTAGGCTGAATCTTCATCAAATGTTACATTTCTTCTTATGTCGATCTTCTTGAATCCTGGGAAGTATATTCTATAAGATTTCAAGCTTTCAAAGTATCCCACAAACATACTCTTCTTTCCTGAAGGATCTAACTTTGTCCTCTTTTCTTTTGGAATGTGTATGTACACTGGACAGTTGAATATTTTGAGATGGTTGTGTTATCTCTAGAGTTTTTCACCTGTTTATTTTTAATTTTTTTTTATTATGATTGGTTTTTATTGTTTAATTTTGCTTGGTTTTATATTTTATGATTGATTGACTGTCTTTAGGGTTGCTTTTATAACATAAAATCATCAAAATGTTCATTCATTATCAAGAATTTGATGATCTGCACACCAGCATGCTTATCGAGTTCATGAAAAGATGGTATTTTGCATAGGCGAGGAGGTGGATCGGCCATGGGAAGAAGGATGAAACACTGGGGATTATTGAATGTTGTAGTAGTCTTGGACTTTTATACTTGGAATATAGGAGGATTTGAATGCTTGGAGGCATTCAGACGTGATCCAGGGCACCCTCAGTGGCATCACAGTGCATTTCAAGATATACAGGAAAACATCAAGCATGAGATGCGGCAAATGCTTCATTCCAGAGCTGAGGTTCCTTTTAGGGTTCCACTTGAAGTTAATATTGTGCTGGTTGGATTCAATGGTGAAGGCGGCTATAGGTACTCTTTGGATGTGCGCAAGTTGGGGGATTTTATGAGAAGAAGCTTTCCATCACACCATCCTGCATGCCTCGAGACAGCTTTACCGTTTGATATTGAACATGATCTTCAACATAACGTCATTCCTGTTGGGCATCCAGAGCTGATAGCATTTGAAAAAGAAGTGAAGAGCGCGATGGTGCCTACTGGTTCAGCAAGGGAGAGCGTATTCTACTTAGGAAAGCACTCAAGGATCGATACTTCATTATTCAGGGCTCTGATTCGCTAGCTTCATGGAAAATTTGTTTTTTGAACCTACAAAATTTGAGGGTTTTGAAGTTCTTGTACATAGAGGAATTTATGAAGCTTCCAGGGGTATGTATGAGCAAGTTTTGCCCAAGGTTCTATTTCATTTGAGAACACATGAGAGGATGCACGATTCACTGGTAATTCACTAAGAGGGAGCCTTTCTGTGCTATTAAACTTGATGCTGCTAATAAGAGGAGTAGTGCCAATGTCATCATTACTTCCAGTTATAACATTTTGTTCTCCTTGTATCATGTGTGAGGGCGACTGAATACTTCGGAAGTTAGGTTTACCCAAAAGTCATATACAATCCGTGATGTTGCATAGAGATGTTGTACCACGGGCCTTTTCATGCAATTATCCAGATCATGTTGCAGAAGTTTTAAAGAGATTAAATTCCAGTTTCCGCAATCATCCTTGTCTTAATTTCCAGAAGCTTCTATATGGCGCTGTGGGTCAGTTGTTAATTTTACAACCAGATGAGAAAGTCTCTCCAGCTAACCAGAGATTCATTTTGGTGTCAGATAGTTGTAAAAGTTAGGTTCAAGATTTGTTGTGACATTCATTGCAACCAATTAACTGTGAATAAGAAGAGATTGGGCATAGGATTGCTCAGAATGCTAAGGGAAAGATTTGAGTCCAAAGCTATTATATGTACAGCTATCATTGAAAATTTGGTGCCCGAGTCCAAATATTAAGTATCCAAACGCCAAATGTTGGGCGTTGTCAAGTGCCAGGGTATCAAATAAGTATCTTGTTTTTTATATCAAATCTCAAATCAAAGCAATAGGTGGCAATGGGAGATATATAAGTCCTAGATTTCTAGGCATAAAAGCCAAGCGTGAAGTGCAAACCAAGCCACATGGAAGGGAAGCTTACGGGGAATGAAATTTGTGATTTTCCTAACAATTAGTCAAAGCTTTGAGTTTCCAGATGGCAAGGGAGTCGAAGCAAGTAGTTCCCAAGAATTTCATCGATATCTTTGGCATCATTTTAGCATTAAAAACAGAATATAGAGTATTTTGTGAACTTATTCAGGTTGGTTCCAGAAACTTCTACATCGAGTCCCAAATCCTGGTATAGACTCAATGTAGAAGTTTCTGGAACCAACCTGAATAAGTTCACAAAATACTCTGTATTCTGTTTTTAATGCTAAAATGATGCCAAAGATATTGATGAAATTCTTGGGAACTACTTGCTTCGACGCCCTTGCCATCTGGAAACTCAAAGCTTTGACTAATTGTTAGGAAAATCGCAAATTTCATTCCCCGTAAGCTTCCCTTCCATGTGGCTTGGTTTGCACTTCACGCTTGGCTTTTATGCCTAGAAATATAGGACTTATATATCTCCCATTGCCACCTATTGCTTTGATTTGAGATTTGATATAAAAAAAAAGATACTTATTTGATACCCTGGCACTTGAAAACGCCCAACATTTGGCGTTTGGATACTTAATATTTGGACTCGGGCTCCAACTTTTCAATGATAGCTGTACATATAATAGCTTTGGACTCGAATGTTTCCCTTAGCATTCTGAGCAATCCTACGCCCAATCTCTTCTTATTCACAGTTAATTGGTTGCAATGAATGTCACAGCAAATCTTGAACCCAACTTTTACAACTATCTGACACCAAAATGAATCTCTAGTTAGCTGGAGAGACTTTCTCATCTGGTTGTAAAATTAACAACTGACCCACAGTGCCATACATAAGATTCTGGAAATTAAGACAAGGATGATTGCGGAAATTGGAATTTAATCTCTTTAAAACTTCTGCAACATGATTTGGATAATTGCATGAAAAGGCCCGTGGTACAACATCTCTATGAAACATAACGGACTGTATATGAATTTTGGGTAAACCTAACTTCCGAAGTATTCAGTCACCCTCACACATGATACAAGGAGAACCGAATGTTATAACTGGAAGTAATGATGACATTGGCACTACTCCTCTTATTAGCAGCATCAAGTTTAATAGCACAGAAAGGCTTCCTCTTAGTGAATGACCAGTTAATCGTGCATCCTCTCATGTGTTCTCAAATGAAATAGAACCTTGGGAAAAACTTGCTCATACATACCCCTGGTAGCTTCATAAATTCCTCTGTGTACAAGAACTTCAAAACCCTCAAATTTTGTAGGTTCAAAAAACAAATTTGCCATGAAGCTAGCGATTCAGAGCCCTGAATAATGAAGTATCGATCCTCGAGTGCTTCCTAAGTAGAATACGCTCTCCCTTGCTGAACCAGTAGGAACCATCTCGCTCTTCACTGCTTTTTCAAATGCTATCAGCTCTGGCTACCCAACAGGAATGACGTTATGTTGAAGATCATGTTCAATATCAAATGGTAAAGCTGTCTCCAGGCATGAAGGATGGTGTGATGGAAAGCTTCTTCTCATAAAATCCCCTAGCTTGCGCGCATCCAAAGAGTACATATAGCCACCATCACCATTGAATCCAACCAGCACAATATTAACTTCAAGTGGAACCCTAAAAGAAACCTCAGCTCTGGAATGAAGCATTTGCCGCATCTCATGCTTGATGTTTTCCTGTATGTCTTGAAATGCACTGTGATGCCACTGAGGGTGCCCTGGATCACGTCTGAATGCCTCCAAGCATTCAACTCCTCCTATATTCCAAGTATAAAAGGCCAATACTACTACAACATTCAATAATCCCCAGTGTTTCATCCTTCTTCCCATGGCCGATCCACCTCCTCGCCTATGCAAAATACCATCTTTTCATGAACTCGATAAGCATGCTGGTGTGCAGATCATCAAATTATTGATAATGAATGAACATTTTGATGATTTTATGTTATAAAAGCAACCCTAAAGACAGTCAATCAATCATAAAATATAAAACCAAGCAAAATTAAACAATAAAAACCAATCATAATAAAAAAAAATTAAAAATAAACAGGTGAAAAACTCTAGAGATAACAGGTTGAATTCTAGTTTCTTGCCGAAGAAGACTTCTTCAGGTGTCTTGATTTCGAGTAATTTATGTGGAGTACAGTTCTGGACATACACAACTGTTCTAGCAGCTTCTGCCCATAGATGCATAGGAAGATCTTGGTCATGAAGAATTTCCCTTGAAGCTTGCATAATCTTTCTATTCTTTCTTTTTGCAACCCCATTCTGATGTGGATTATATGGAATGGTTAAATCCCTCTTAATTCTTGAATCTCTACATAGTTCTTTGAATTCATTTGATGTGAATTCTCTGCCATTGTCTGATCAAACATTCTTGATTTTCTTTTCTGTATGATTCTCGATCAAGGCTTTGAACTCTTTGAACTTGCTAAATACTTCATCCTTGTTTTTCATGAAATATATCCATGTCTTCCTAGAAAAATCATCAATGAAAGAAACATAGTATACATACCCTCTTAATGAGCTGGATGAAATTGGATCGCATACATCAGAGTGAATGATTTCCAAGATTCCTTTTTCTTTGCTTTCGATACTTGGAAATGTCTTCTTTGTATTATTTCCCTTTGCACATCCTTTGCAAACTCCTTTATGTTTTTCCTGTATTTCTAGAAGTCCTTCGACAACTTTGCTTGCAAGTGGTAGTGCTCTGTAGTGTACATGTGCAAGCCTTCTATGCCAAAGTTCATTTGGCTCTACTGATTCATGAACCAAGGCTTGTTCTAGTTGGCCCTTCAATTTGTATAATCCTCCCTCTTGCTCTCCAATTACTGTTGCATCGTCAATAGTCTTTTCTTTTGGCCATATGAGGACTTGGCCATCTACAAATGCAACCCTCATGCATTTTTCATCCAATGCCGATATGGAGAGAAGATTCTTCTTTATTCCTGGTACAAACAAGACATCCTTCATTTTCATAGACTTTCCAGAGTCTAGCTTTTAGGAGGATTCACCACTACCTTTTATGGGATATTGGTAGTCATCCCCAAGTTTTACATTATGGGGTGTATTATGTTCACATAGTTTCACAAAATATTCCTGGAATCCTGTCATGTGCTTGGAAGCCCCATTGTCAATAAGCCAATCTTTGCTTCCATGTGTGATAGTTCCCATGAGGGAGGAGATTAGAACATATTCTTCATCACTTGAAGAGTCTTCATTTTCTTGTTTTACTCTTTTTTTGGGAGGATCATCATCCTATACAGTGTGAGCATGATGTCTTCTTTTGTAGTTCTTCTTCCTCTTAGAACCATTCTTATTCATGGGACAATTTATAGCAAAATGTTCTCTTTCATCACATGTATAGAATCTGAGTTTGGATAGATCCTTGTTTGTTTTTTAAGAAATATCTTTCTGGTGAGAGTGATTACCTTGGTGATGATGATTGCCCCTTCTGCTTTTCTTGGAGTGTATTGTGAGAGATTGATCTTCATTTCCCATATTTTCTTCTCGAGATACTATTTGAGCTTCTTCTTGTGAGCATTCTTCCCATAGTATACTAAACTTGATTATCTTCTTTCTAGAATAGATTCCTTGGATGAAAGAATCCCATGACCTAGGGAGGCCATTCAAGGTGGTCATCACAATTTATGCATTCTATACTTCTTCATCCACTGCTTCAAGTTGTTCTTTGATCTAGGAGGCCCTTGTAAAGTATGGATGTATGGTCTCCTCATTCTAGATCTTCACATTCTTCAATCGGTTTCTCAAAGTCATCTTCTGGTTTATGTTCTTCCCTTCAAATAGTTTGATCAGGGAATCAAACATAGCTTTAGGTGTCTTTAAGGAAGACACATGTGGTATGAGGTGATCCTTGATTGAATCAGCAATAATCCTCTTATCCATGACCAATTTATTCTTGTGTAAGGATTTAGCCTCATCTCCCTCTAGAATTGGAACCTCTTCAGTGATGTAAGAGTCCAACTCATTTTCTTCCAAGGCCAGGGAGATCCTATACTTCCAGGCTCAGAAGTTATCAGGTCCTTCAATATTTTCATCAAGCTTGGTATGATGAGACATATTAACTGAGAACCTCAAATGGAAATACAAAATATTTATATCTTACCAGGTCAAGATGTTGAAACTGGAACTGGAGATGAATATTTGCGGAACTGGTTCAGGAGAAGATTAGGGTTTGAATTTCTTGGAGTTCTGTCCAACCAAAAAATTTGATCTTGATCTCTAAAATTCGATTTTGGGGAGGAGATCAATCTAGGACTAGGCTCACTCAAAAATTCCACTTCTATGGAAAGCCCTAATTTCCGACAGTAGTGTCAAGTCAAAAACTGAAAATGCTCAGAATCATATTTTTCTTTGACAGAAAGATGCACCCTAGAGAGGAGAGTCATCCCAACCTCCTTTTTCTGAAAATATGTCGAGAGAGATCCAAAATGTAGGAAGCCCTAGTTTCCACATCTGCACAGTGTGTTCTTCTCAGGTTAGCTCTGATACCATGTTATATTTTTAACATTTAAGCTAGCATCATGTTAGGATATTTAACTGAGAGAATAACAGGTGCAGCAATCAAACATAAGAGACAATAGACACAAATATTTTCCTTAGGGAAACCAAAAAGGAGAAAACCCTACAACTTCCTCAAAGATAGAATCAACACCAAAAGTAAAACCCAAAAAAACAGTAAGATGATCTCCTGACAGCAGTAGTCTCTCTCTCTCTTGTCCCAGCTTCTTCTTCTCTCTTAGTTATGTGCTACAACTGAGTGTGAGTGAATGTGTTATAAATAGAGAGGATCACTCTCTATTTATACTAATTCCCAACTTGACAATAACTCACTAGGTCTGACTTCTCTAGGAGATTCTAATAACCCTAGGGCCCCACAACTACAGGGACTTTACCCCTTGATCAATAAGGAAGGTTACCCACTATGAATTTACATGACTTGTTTACATTATTGAATCTACCGATAGGAACATCAGAGCATGAAATGATTCAATTACATTACACATACTTCCTGGAATAAACATCGGGGTACAATACATAAAATATACAAGTGAATACATTTCAAAGTTATAAATAAATCAAAAATACCATGGGACAATACCATGTTCCCAAACCATGTGCTAGACCTTCATGTGTCTTCATGGTGACTACACCATCACCATCAGTTGCTACACCCTCTGATGCATGAGCATCCTTCTCTCCATCCAAGTCCAAATCCAATGCTTGGATTAGACCTATAAGGGGTATTCATTTTCTGAGTTAATAGTTTTTTGAATAAAATATTGTAAATAAAACTATGTTTTATTTGCTTCTATATGGATAGAGAATCACTAGGTGATTCATTGAGTCATTTGATGAGTTACATAACAATTCCCACAACTGGTGACAATACTGATGAAGAATTCTATGGTTGCTTGGCGAGTCATAGGATAGGATTTACAGTTTGTTATATTGTTGAGTGTATTGAGGATTTGAACTAGAATTGGTTCATGAATTATGTTGTATATATTTTGTAGACTTTCGAGGCAAGAAGATGGCCAAACAGTTTGAAAACAGGCCAAGGACACTGATTAGAGTTGTATAGGGTCTATGAAGATCCGAACGTAGATTTTGGATCAATGTTAATGTACATATCCCGTGTGTTGAATAAAGGAAACCTATTTTGGCATATCTCTGTGTAAATGCAGTTATTTTTGACTGTATGATTTTATGAGTTGAATGCTTGATTAATATCTGTTAATGGTTGATAGATTTGTGTATGTGTAATGTGAAATTAGGCTATTGGGAATTGAAGGTTACTGAGAATGTTTGATGGATTTCTATGTGTAAAATGCATGAGTAAACCCTATGTCATTGATCACTATAAGGATCGATGGTCTAACGACATTAAACAATGTCTTAAGTATGTGTAGGTATGGATGGATGAGATTACATTAGAAGCAGATCAATGAATTAGACTGATTCTACAATAGAAAGTTGCTTGAGATCTAATTATAGATTCAACAATTTGAGAAGGGGCAAGCACAAACGATCAAGATCATGATTGAGAAATGGATTGACGATAGGGAAAGGATCCACAAGGTGAATGTGCACAAGAGACAAAATTCCAAAATTCTGATTGAAGTTCCACACTTGATAATATATGAATGGATAGGGAAGAAGCCACAAGAGATCAATGGTTGAGAATGGTTTCCGCGATGCCAAGGTACAATCTTGTTAAATCTGTGGAAAGATAATTGTGGAAGAAAAGTTGCGGGGGACGAATTGCAGAAGCAACTCGAGAAGAGTAAAAAACATAGACCTATAATCCATAGTTGCATACATGTTGAGTTACAGAAGCGATCTTGTGGAAATCTAGTTGTGGAAAGGAGTTTATGGAATCGAAATTCCTATCAAGAAAGAATAAATTTCTTTTTCAATTCCATCTGGTTGAGTTGGACAACAGATCAACAACGAATGAAGATTATTTTAATCAGTAATTTAGAATTATTTGTATCTATAAGGCCAACTAGGTTTTAGTTTGGCATCATTTTGGTATCAGATCATAGAATATTTTGTGTATAAAGAAAGGAGGATTGGAGTTGATGAACCCGACCTTCATCAAAGCATTATTGTTTGATCTTGAAGAAAGGATGGCGATATGAGGTAATTTTATAAATTGATATTTTGTTGTATAATGAAGAATGTTATTAAGTTAATAGGACATTGAATATTGCAACAAAATAAATTGAGCCAAGTCAGATTGATAAAACAGAGAAAGTGTGGTTTAGATTGAAATTTGATTCTAGCCACATGGGAGAGAAGAAGAAATCCTTGGAAGGATTTAACAGGTACATGCATGGAGTTATGAAGCATGAAAGGAGCATGTTAATATTCTTGAACATTTGATGGATATAGATACACTATGAAAAGAACTTGTTCAGTCAAAGGAAAACAATATAAAGAAGAAGATATTTGAAGGTATGAGATTAATGTTTTTATGATAATTCCGGTTTTTTATAATTGGTGACAAATTGCAGGTAACAATGAAAGTATGGTAGCAACAATAAGTAGGAGAGTGTTCAAGAAATTTTTTTTCTTGATGAAGAAGAATGATAAGGTCTTGGTACAGATCTTATAGTATTTTGATGTCATGTATGATGTTGACTATGGCCATAAGAAGTTCATGTTGCAGACAATAGGGAAAAAGAATTGCAGACAGAGTAGATGTTTTCAGCTAACTATACAAGTGAAAAAGTCTTAAAGGTATGGACTAATTGATGTGTTGTTTAAATATGGTTATAAGAACTTGTTGAAACAAATAGGAAAGGTTTGATATAAGTGATGGCAGCTAGAGGAGATGTATCAAGGATAATCGTATTATTGATGAAGAGTTTGTGAACTCTTATAAAAAAGAGAAAAGCAGTGGCATAACCTAAGGATCCAACGAAGATTGGACAAGAAGGGGCCAAGTTGAATTTTCTTAGAGAATAAGTGGATATGTAGAATCCCAATAAAAGAAAAGCAATTTTCTCAAGAGGTTCTAGAGGAGAAGAACCAGAGATACCAAAAGGACAAGCTCAAGGAGAGATAGCTTGCTGAGGTATAGTAGTAGGTATGGAGACTTGCTGAAAGAAGGATTAGCTACAGTCCACAAGTGAACAATATTAAGTTCACAAAGGAATGAGAAATGGATATGATGACTATTGGAATTCATTACATATGTTCAAACAAAATCGACACCAGGATAAAATATGTCAAAGAAGAAGACATCAATAGGATGATTCAAGAGGAGTATGCCAGAGAATTATTTGACATAGGATTGGAACTTATTCATTTGGAGATGTTGCTACAGAAAGAGGACCAGAGGTATCGTTGGATAATGAAAAAGAAGAAGGTGAGATAGATTTCACTACAGGTGAAGCTAAATAAAAATATTTCTTCTATATTTGAGGAATAACTTAGGGCAGCCGAGTCTGAGATGGAAATTTCATACTTTGAACCTGAACAGGGTCCTTTTCTTGGAGATGATGATGAAACAAAGATTATAGATGATTTTATGAACTCTTTAATAAGTTTAGAACCACTTGAAGATGATATGGTTGAGACTACATATGAGGAGTCTTATGTCTTTAAATATAATGATTTATGTGTGACTGTAGGTATTGGAGAACACTTAAATGGTTCGTTTATGCAGGTTGGTGAGGAAATGAAGCATAGGATGGATGATCTAGAAAAGAATACCAGAATTAGACCATTGACAGATGAAGATGTTCACTATTTTGATCTAGAACATGGAACCATATTTGTAGAAGATAGTGTATAAGAGAGACTAGATGAAAGTATCATGAACTCTTAGGAGAGTTCAAATCACAAAAATAATGTGTTGATAAGAGAGTCAATGGGAGATGAAAATCTCAATATTTTTGTAATTAATGAATTGTGTATGTTTACATGAGTAACATGTGATGAACCTTGTGAGGTTGTCCCAGAGGTAAAGGAAGAATAAGACATGTACATTTTTTTTTCAAGAAGACAAGATCAAAGTTGCATTCTGATGAATAATGAGTCCATGGTATCTCATGAAGATAACAAAGGAGGGGCACTCACACATTTTGACAATATGATTAGTGAAAGATAGGAAGAAGAATTTGTTGTTGCCAGTAGAAGAATATTGGACTGTAAATATAGTCAAGAGGAAAATGAATATACGCATCCTAATGCAATGCTTATCCAGTGGAATAAAGAAATAGAGTGTTTGCAGGAAATATGCACCATAAATGCAATTGAACAACACCACGTAGAAGAAGAAATTAAGGTATCCATTGAGTTAGATAGTCTTAAAATTGATGATTTAATTCCATTTCCAAATTTAGAGGAATAAGTATGGTCATTAGAAGGTTGAATGATGGAAAATAAGGACCATGTGAAGTTGATAAGTTCAATGGATAATGAATTCATTGGATTTTGTAAAGAAGTGGATATATTGGAAAAAAAGATAGAGAAAAAGATACTGCATATTTAGACTATGAAACTAAATATAGAAGCATAAAATACAAATTATGATGAACAAGTGAAGATGTGAATCAATAATGGCACAAATGAAGGACATGATAAAAATCCTGGAGATATAAATGGAAAGGATATGCAGCAACTAGAACAACAAGTTTAGTATAAGGAAATGTATCATCCAAGCGACAAATTGGACAATGAAATAAAGAATATGAGGATGTTTATGGTGAAAGTTCCTCAGAAAATACATGAAGAGAAAATGAATATTTACATCAGTAGTGCAAGGAAACAAAGCAGCAGTAGGAGACACATGACAAAGAAAGTTTGCATAAGCAGAGTTAGTGGAGAATTGGAGTAGAAAGAATAGAAACTAGGAGAAATGAAGATGAAAAAGACAAAACAACATGATGAGATGAATCACCAGCTACATAACACAATTTGGGATCTTGGAACATTGAAGATGGAAGATTATGACCAGGAGTTCATATTCCTTTCTTCCTGGGGAGTTTGATACGGTAGCATTCTACTGTCCATCCAAGTCCAAATCCAATTTTTGGATTAGACCTATAAGGGGTCTTCATTTTCTGAGTAGTTGTTTAAATAAAATATTGTAAAGAAACCTATGTTTTATGTGCTTCTAGATGGTCATATAATCACTAGGAGAGTCATTGAGTCATTTGATGAGTGATGTAACAATGCCCACAACTTATGGAATCACTGATGAAGCATTCGATGGTTGTGTTATAGACTAAAATGACACATCTCTTCATGTGACAAATTTCACATGTTTTCATCACATGTCGACACTTCATGAAAAGTCACTGTTAGTCACTGAAAAAACACCTTGATTGGAGGAGACATATATTCAGTTTTGAAAATATGTTTAACCTCTTCTATGGACCATCAAAAAGGTATCTGAACAAGGAAAATATTTCTAGAAGACACTAACCCCTGAAAATGCATGGAGATACCTTAAAAATAACTTGTTTTTACCTACTCACGAGTTTTATTAAGAAAAACTACGGGTTTCCATTCACATTTGTGACTCTGCTTCATAAAACCCATTATTTTACCCTAAATTGGAAAACAAAAATATAAAATTATGGAAATTCTTCAATTAGGGGTGGTTTAGGTTGTTTTGGAACTGATCTTGCAGTTGTAACTGATCCCTATTCGACCCCAACCATTCATAAAAGAATATAAGAGAGGGAGAGGGGTCCATGAAGGGGACATAACCTTTGCAATGTTATGCTGGTGGAATTTGGACTCTCATCCCCCCTACATTTTCCCTATATTCCATCTTCCTATGTTGCAGAGCTTGGAGGCTGAGATCTGTGAAGAAGAGAAGCAGGAGATCCAAATCAAGGTTTCGTGAGGTGCCTAGCTTGAGGAGAAGGTAAAATTTATACTTCTTCCTATTTATAATAAATATGTGATGTTCTTTCCTTTCCAAATCATTGTCTAATGTATGTTATACCTATGTTTATTATCATATGCTAATACTAATCATATTAGAGTTTCATGTTATTTTGATTATCATTACTTTACATATAGTCAAATTGGTTTGAGGAAGGTTAAGGCTTGCTTTGCAGGTCTCTTGGATTGAGGAGCAGGAGGAGGGATAAAGGAAATTTTGGATCAGCCTTCAGTGAATTAGGTATGACCCTTTCTTAGCTTTCAATATTTATTATGTTTGCTTACAAAACTTTAAACATCTATCTTTACAACCCTAGTATGTTGGTGGCATCTTAACCCCCAGCCATAGGAACACTTTCCTCCACAACATAATTGGTGACTCTAGTGGGAAGCCTTGTCTATATTGGGGGTTCCTTGAATTTCTTCTAGTGTATTTAAGGTTTTAATTCCTTCTCGAAACTTAGGAGTAACACTTAATGCTATTAAGACACCTCCCCTACCTGTTTAGGGTTATTTTTTACCATTTATGAGCCTTCTATCACCCACTCGCAGTTGTTTCAATGCACAGGTGCAAGTTCTAGATGCACTCACTAATTCCCTTAAGATAAAATACGTTTCAATCATGACCTTTCCGAAGGAAACTCACGAGTTCCCTAAAACAATGATTTTTCATCATTTCTGGGCCTGTTTAGGGTGTTTTAAGTTGTCTAAAGGGTCTTTATGGGTCCTCTGTTTGTGCATGAACATTGGGAATTAGTGTATCCTCTTTAGGGTGATATTTATCTATTTTGTAATTCTTTTTCAAGTATTTAGGCTTGTTTTTTTTTTCTTCCCCCCACACCTCCTTCTTTGGCTTGACCTTGTTGGATAAGGAGCTGATCAACCTCTGTTAGCAAGTTTATACTGAACCTAAGAGCTTCTTGATCTTTGTTTATTTCAGTATTCTTTTTTAATGTCTTTATTCCAAGTGGTTAGCTTATTTACCTTGCAATCCTCCCTTCCAAGTGAGGCTCTATCCATCTTTAGGGCACCATAGGACCTATTAGAACAATGAGCACGACACAAAAAGTGACTTAGGCAACTTTTGACACAAAAAGACCAATGACAAAATCTGCAATGTAGGAGACATTGACAAATTCCCCATATAATTGGAAAAGAGACCAACTGGAGGAGTAAGAAACTCTGAATCGGGATAAGGTCAAAATACTAGGACCCAACTATTGATAGACTCAAAACTGGTGCTTTGTTCAAGGAAACAAGACTTGCTGCCATGATGTAAAAAACATGTGAATGAACTTCCCTTCCCCTCTTTCTTGTAAAGGTTTAACGAGTCCAAGAAAGCAAACTCAAGACAATCTTCATTTTTGGCAAGCTCAAAGAAAAGAAAGAAGAATGCTTGATAAAGCACTAATTCGTGGATTTTATGATCCCGAACTAGTACATGCTCGACGATGTTTTCATAGTTTAGAGAGTCTGAAAACTCCAAAGAAGACTCTAGGGGGGTGCTTTTTCGTACAATTTAATCTCCTGAGGCCGGAAAAGTATAAAACATACCAAAGAAGAAATCTCTTAACTTCTGAAGAAGAAAAGGCGCACCTTTTTCATACTTAGTCAGGAAGGTCTGAAAAAGGTTAAATTACCACCTACCCAATGCTCCTTCAAAAGTAGCATATAGCCCGAGTTTTACGAGTGTGAAGGAAGGAAAGATCACTCGGAAAGATCCATTTGATTACGAGAAATGGGGCTTACAACAATAAAATCGATGCTTTGTTCTTTAGGGTTTAACAAGCATGACAAGGACATAAAGTACACTCAGAATCTTTTTCATGTTTTGGTCCAGAGCACGAAAAAGAGAAAACTAAGCTCATACCGGGGGTTCCTTTTCCGTAAGTTTAGTCCCTCATGTCCGGAAAAGAGATAAATCTATGCCTCAGAATACTCTTCTCAATTCTGAAGAAAAGAGAGTGTTCCTTTCTCGTATTATTCCACATGGTCTGAGAAAGTGATAACCTACCACCAATGTGGATGCCCGTTCACATATTCTTAACGAGCCTGAACGGACAAGTTTACTCGGTATTCAAGTCTATTTTTAGGAGTCAAACGTGGGCCTAAAGAAACTCAATATCTTTCTCGTGAAGTTTTAACGAGTCTAGAAAAGTCAACTTGCGGCCTCCTTACTGTTTTTAACGAGCTCGGAGGAGAGCAGAAAGAATGCTCTAAATGCAAGGAGAAGAGTGTCATGAGAAAGTGAAACTAGTTCGAAGTGCAAGGAACAAACCTATGCATAATGCAAGGAAAGTGTGCAAGATAAGGACACTTGGGGAACATCTCCTCAAGGTAAAGGGTGTCAAGTTGCAAAGGCAAAATGATACAAGGCTTAGCGATGATGAGAACAAAAATGAGAGATTATACAACGAGTTAAAAGCGTGGAAGCCGGCATCAGGCTTGAAAGCGTGAGCAGGATACATGCAAATGCAGTTACAGCTTGAATAATAATACAAGGGAAGTAAACAGTTGTGAATCCAACTAAAAATCCTGTCTCCAAGAAACAACAACATCAGAATCATATTCAGAAGAAACGATCCGATGCGGGTCAATTTGGTAGAAACATGTGTGACTTTGCTATCTTCTATAAAAGTTAAAGTCAAGGAAGAATCAACCGAAGAAGATTATATAGAACCAAGGCTCAAGTGTTTATAATCAATAAGATCAACCTCAGAAGGAGAGCAAAAATCAACAAGGGATATAGAGTTTGTAGGAACAAACTCAGTATCACATGAGTTGAAAAATTCATAAGAAAAATCAAACTCATCAGGATCACTGACTTGCTGTTCGAAGGAAGAGTGAAAAGACTCAACAAGACCAACATAAGAAGAAAGGTCAGGCTTACTAGGAAAATCAGGGTTAGACTTAGTCACAAGAAGGTCAGACTATATCAAAGACTCTAGGAATACTTCATCCGAAGGAAGGAGATCATCCAAGATAGGACACATGTCTAAACTTTCAAATGGATCGACAGAGTGGAGAGAAGGCTCCACAGTCTGTAGAGGATGACTCACCTGGTCAGCTGCTGGGACCAAGTTCCGAGAAGGTAAGCATGAAAACAGAGGCTACTTCTCAGTAGCAATTGAACGCAGAGGACATGAGGCCACATAACTCACCTGTGGCGGGGTAGTGTCTACAAAAACAATAGGAATCAATAAAGGAAATACCTGGTCTCTAGTTGGGTGAGGAGAAGGATTAAGAAAATCCAACTGATCGATAGTGACAATTTCTTTGCCATGATTGAAGTACATCACATGAAAAAATGTTGACACCAAAGCTTGCATGGCATAGACATAATCATGTCCAAGGAGCATATTGAAGTCCAAGGGGTCTTCTATCACCATGAAGTGAACTAAGACAGTCTTCCCACCCAAAGTAACAAGTGTTTGAGTAAGAATTCCCAAGGCTATACAAGTTCTTCTATCAAACGCCAATAACTGACTAGCAGTCGACACAAGGCTGGGATATCCCATGCCTCACCAAGCAAGAGCAGATAAGATACTAACTAAGGCTCCTTCATCAACAATACAATGAGTAATCATGTATGATTCAACTTTGACCTTTATCTGGAAAGGTGCATCAGAAGGAAGGCATGGCTCAACTAGGCTATCCCAATCAAAGGAAGCAATCCAAGAGCTTGGTGGGGGTTGATCCAAAGCGAGTTCAGTGCCCCCTTGTTCAGTAAGTTCTGAAATGGAAGTGAAGAAAATGTGACTAGCAGACACTTCACTCTCCAAAGGAAGAGTGGGATTGATGGACAATGGCATCGATTCAACCATTTCATGAAATTCACTCTCCGACGGGAGAGTGGGATTGACCAAAGACAACATTGGTTCAATCAGATCAGGATCACTCTCCGAAAGAAGAGTGGGATAGACCAAATATAAGATTGGTTCGACCACTTGATCAACCAAAGGTTGTGTAGGTTGTTGAGAAACTATAGGTTGTTTAGGAGAAGGAAATTCTTGAGTCTCGGACCACACTCTTTGCACCTCTGCGATAGTGGGGCACTAGTGAGTAAGATGATCTCCCTCACATAGCTTACAAGGGAACTTAAATTTGCACTTAGAATGACCGGTTTTCTCTATAGTGTCAACATGACTAGTAGTGGCTGACTATTTTCTCTCAACATGACCCACAGAGGCTGAGAGTTTGCCCCCAGCATGAACTACAGATGTTGGGTGACTAGGTCCAACCTGAGTAAGAGAGGCTGGTTGTTGAGAGACTTCAGAATGTTCAAAAACGGGATGACCATGAAACCAAACTCTTCGCACCTCCATGATAGAAGGGCATTTATAAGTAAGGTGGTCTCCCTCAAAAGGCTTACAATGAAACTTGGGCTTGTGTTTTGAACAGGTAGTATTTTCAACAGTGTCAACATGACTCGCACTGGTTGACGGATTTTCTTCAACATGAACCATAGAGGCTAAAAGACTGCCCCCCAGCATGACTTGCAGAGGATGGGTGGATGGATCCAACATGACTTGCAGAGGTTGGATGGTGAGGTTCAACTTGAACAACAAAGGATGAACATGTGCCCTCAGCATGAACTACATAGGCTGAGTGACTGGATTTGACATGACCTGGAAAGGTTGGAAGGATCCCAACAGCATGATCAACAGAGGCTGGATGGTGAAGATCAACTTGACTTGCAGAGGTTGAGTGCTTAGATCCAACATGACCTGCAAAGGTTGGATAGGTGCCCCCAGCATGAACTACAGAGGCTGGGTGGTGAGGTTCAACTTGACCTACAGAGGCTGAACGAGTGCCCCCTTTCTTATGTTCCTTCTTCCTATTCCTCCTTCTTTTACTCCTTTTAGACTGTCGGTTACTAGTATCAATACTTTCACCGCATGAGCTAGAGGGAGGAGGAGAATCAACTACAGGTGAAGGGGAAGCAGTGTTTTGATGCCCTTGATGTAAGGAGCTCACTTGAGAAGCATTAGGAGCATTTAGGACATATGGAGTGGAAAGCAACCACACCGGTAGTCCTAGGGTGAATCTAGGTAGATTCGGGGTGGCCATCAAAGGAACACCAACATTCCCCGTGAGAGGAATAGTACAAGGAGTTCCCAGCATGGGGATCTCTTGGTTGGTGTTCAAAGGGGTGTTAGCCATAGTTTCAAACTAGGAGACAAATTCTGAGGTTGATAAGCAACCAAAATTACAAAGCATACACCTAAAGGCACACTAAGTACAGACAAACAACATAGCACTCACTAACAAATTCCTAAAGCCAAACAGACAAACAGGTATAAGATATGCTTTCCAAAAGAAAGTTGATAGACAGTTACTTGGCGTCCCTGTAGATGTTCTTAGGCACAAGCGGAGGAATCACCCACCACCATCCCACACCTTCTACTAGGGTTACCTTCCAAGTCCGCCCAAGGTCAACCAGAAATAGCCTTCCGGTGTACCTGTGTATGAACCCTAGATTTCAAAGAGACTAAAGGCTACCTTAACTATATTGACAGTCTGGGGGGACGGTCACAAGCCTGGTTCGTATGCATGGGTAGGGTAGCAAAGCCCGAAACCCTGTCTAACACAGAATCCTCAGATGCACAAAAACCTTGGTCTACGCTTTGAAAATGAATCAGAGGGTTATCTCCTCAGTCCAAGCCTCCACGCGGCCTCGTGCTTAAATCCCATTTGAGAGGAGCTTCCCAGATACAATCAACGTAGAAAAGGGTTTACCTAGTGATTGGCCAACTACGTCTGAAATTTTAATACTTGTGGAGAGTTAAAACTCCCTAATCCACAAGTCTATCCCGAGCTAGTTGGTTTATGACCCTATAAAATAAAACTTACTAATAATTTTTAAATTATATCATTTATTTTAAGGGATGTTTTTAGTCAGAGGGTAAATGGCATGAAACTTATGTGGGTTTTTGACTCAAAGCTGAAACAAAATGACTAAGCAAAGAGAAATGAAATGCAAAATGCAAAAGCTATTATCTTCCTTTTTTCAAATAGAAAACTTGAAAGCCACAAAAGAACAAATTCTTTTTATATTTTTTTTAACAACAATGATATGCCATGCAATCTAGACTAAAAACCTAATCTACATGCATATAAAGAAACATGTGTTTTTGTATTTTTCTTTTATAAATGCAAAATAAAAATCATCCTATCAACTAATGCAAGCAAGTATTGTAAGCAAAGAAAATAGACAACTACTCTACACCCCACAAACAAACCCTAGGTTTCCCTAAAGTTAGATATCAACCTCTCTTGAAAAGAAGGCTCACAAAGGTAAACAAGCCAACAACTTTGGAATGAAGAGACTAAGCAATAATACTGACATAAGCAAAGGCCAAGAAGTCCCAAGTATCAATCTAAACCTACAAACAGAGGTTGCTCAGTACCTTGTCCAACAAGGTCAAGCCAAAGAAGGAGGTGTGGGGGAAGGCAACAAAAACAAGTATATGTTCTTTTTATTTTTCTTTTATAAATACAAAATAAAAACTACCTACAAACAAAAGTATGCAGATAACAAGAACAAAGAAAAAGGAACTCTGCTATATAACCACCAAACAATTCCTAGAATGAACTAAAGTCCATATAAACCCTACTTGGAAGGAAGGCTTCAATAAGAGAGACCTCAACTACTTTGGCATGGTGAAGTTAACCAACTAAAGAAGAAGGAAAGCAAAACCAACAAGCTTCTAAACTCAAACAAAGATCACTAACAGAGGCTGACCAGAAACATAAGCAAAAAATCATACCAAGCAAAGGAGGTGGGGGAAAGAGCAAAGAGCAAACCCTAATGCTATAAAAAGGCTTACCACATAGATAAAGAACAACCAAAATGGATGACACTAACTCCCTGGAGTCATGCACTCTCAGAGGACACCAAAAAACCTACCAAACAGCCTGCAACAGTAGAAAGAACTACAAAAATGAGGAAAAACACTGTTTTAGGGGCACACGCGGGTTGTACTACTCATAGGTCGTGTGTCATACGCGGGTTGACAATAAAACAAGTCAGGTGTACAAGCACACATGGGTTGTATAACTGACAAGTTGTGTATCGTATGCGGGTTAACAGTATATAGAGTTGCGTGTACCAAACCAGACACGCGACTATTCAGTCTGCAAGTCGCGCATGGGTGGAAAATATTCCAAAAAAGGTCAAAAAATTCCTTAGGAAGGCAGGGGAAGTGTGCTATCAGACTTATAAAGTGTCCCTAAGTGGAAAGAAGGACCTAAAACAATGCAAAAGACTGAAAGAAAGAGAGAGAAACCCCAAACAGACAAGGTTGTCCCGAGTGGAGTCGCCAATTCTATTGTAAAGGAAAGTATCCTATGGCTAGGGTTTAAGAGGCCATAAACATATTGGGGTTGAAAGGTGGATGCAAATGGTTCTGCAAGTAAATACAAGCAAGTTTTAGAGATTGTAATGGTTCATACCTTAGCCAAACGAAGGTTGATCCAAGCATCCCTTCAATCGTCTTCTTGCTCCTCTTGCTCCAAGAGACCTGCAAAACAGATTATACCTTCCTCAAACCAATATGACCACATATAAAGAAATGATAATCAAATAAACATGAAACAATCATATGAATAATATCATATGATCATAAACAAAGATTCAATCGCACATTGAACAATGATTTGGGGAAGAAGAAGAACATCACATCTTTATTAATCTTGAAAAAAAGTACAAGTATACCTTCTCTTCAAGTTTGGCACCTCACAAAACCTTGATCTGGTTCTACTGCTTCTCTTCTCCAAATAACTCAACCTTCAAGCTCTGCAACACAAGGGGATGATCGCCAGGGCAAAGGTGCGGGCAAAGAGAGCTCCAAATCCTCCAGCATAACAAAGCAAAGATTCAAGTCTCCTCTCATGGACCTCCCTACCTCTATTTATATGCTTAAGAAAAATTTAGGGGCGAAAACAAATTAGTTACAACTGAAGGAGTCAGTTGCATAACTACCCAAACTACCCGAAATTCAAAAGACGTGTTTTTGACATTTTTAAGAGGCGTACGCTGGTTGCGGAAACAACAGTCATGTAGATGAGGAATACACGCGAGTTGTAAATACAGAAATTCATGTATATAAGGCATACACAACTATTATCTACAGCAATTCACGTATGTACACGGGTATTATATCGAGCAAGTCGCATACGTACGCGGGTTTGCCTTAAGGAAAGTCGTGTACACACAAAAAACTCATTTTCAGGGTATTTTTAGGCATTTTCATACTTTGGTGTCTTCTAGAAAGTTTTAGCTAACTGAAATATCTTTCCAACAGTGTAGAGATAAGGTCAAACAAGGTTACAAAACTCAATATATGGGTCCTCCAAGTTAGGTGTTTTTTCAATGACTTTCAATTACTTTCATGAAGTGTCATCATGGAAGTGTCGACATGCGACGGAATCATGGGAAAGTGGTCACAGGCAGAGATGTGCATTTTGAGCTATAATAGATGCCCCCTAATGTTTGAGGTTAGAGGGGAAGATGATAGCCGAAATACATTATAAAGGAAACAGCTGAGTATGGAGAGAGCATAGAATCCAGGATAGAAAGGCTCGAACAAAGGTACCTGAAAGAGAGATAAATGTCAGAAAAAACTGATCTCTGGGACATACACGTCCATATACAAAACATCACCATAAAGACATATGCAGATCCAACATATGTATAATTGATGAATCTATCATGGTCGCTCAATATGCAAAAAGGCACCATATCAAATCTAAAGGAGCCATGGCCACAAATGAATAAGGTGGATCCATGCTCAACAATTGATCATAGCCACAAAAATACAAGGTGGATCTATGTCTCAACAAAATTTCATATAAAATATAACAAGGTCTTGTGTAACTCGGGCAATAGCAAAATGACAATGCTACCGTCCGCCCAAGGTCTTCAATCCAAACCTACCCAAAAGGTAGGAATCCTAACCATGCGAATAAAGGAGTTGAATTCGAACATGGAGGAAACCGTTTGATTACCGGTCAATAATGAGAACCGTTAACAAACGTGAGGGAAACCACCATTAATGAAAATGGTCCCCAAGGTACCTAGTACATTCTAACAAGTGTGAATACAAGGACTTGAAGTCAAACACTTGAAGAATCCATTGAGTAGGAGACATTAAGGTATCCCCACTACCCAATAGCAAGGGAAATTGCCACTAATGACTACAATCCCCAAGGTACTGTCATAAAAATCTAAATCTCATTCCCAGAGCAAGATGTGTTGTAGTCGATAGGAAGATATCCGTTGGAAGGAAGGAATTAAGGCATCCTTCATCATCCAACACGAGGTAAGTCAAAGACTAATTAGATATGGAATTGGTATTGAATTTCATGACAAAGACCGCTGAAGACATGATGTAATGAATTGATACCAGGGAATGGCCGACACAAAAGGTCAAGGAAACTGCAGAATGGCCGACAAAGGTTTAATCCTTGAACAGTGAGCATGACACAAAAAGTTACTTAGGCAGCTTTTGACACAAAAATACCAATGGCAAAATCTGCAATGTAGGAGACATTGACAGATTCCCCATATAATTGGAAAAGAGACCAACTGGAGGAGTAAGAAACTCTAAATCGGGATAAGGTCAAAATACTAGGACCCAACTGTTGATAGAATCAAAACTGGTGCTTTGTTCAAGGAAACAAGACTTGCTGACATGATGTAAAAAACATGTGAATGAAGTTCCCTTCCCCTCTTTCTTGTAAAGGTTTAACGAGTCCAAGAAAGAAAACTCGGGACCATCTTCATTTTTGGCAAGCTCAAAGAAAAAAAAGAAGAACGCTTGATAAAGCACTGATTCGTGGATTTTATGAGCCCGAACTAGTACATGCTCGACGGTGTTTTCATAGTTTAGAGAGTCTGAAAACTCCAAAGAAGACTCCAGGGGGTGCTTTTTCGTACAATTTAGTCTCCTGAGGCCGAAAAAGTATAAAACATACCAAAGAAGAACTCTCTTAACTTCCGAAGAAGAAAAGGTGCACCTTTTTTGTACTTAGTCAGGAAGGTCCGAAAAAGGTTAAATTACCACCTACCCAATGCTCCTTCAAAAGCAGCATATAGCCTGAGTTTTATGAGTGTGAAGGAAGGCAAGATCACTCCGAAAGATACATTTGATTACGAGAAATGGGGATTACAACAGTAAACTCGATGCTTTGTTCTTTATGGTTTAACGAGCATGACAAAGACATAAAGTACACTCAGAATCTTTTTCATGTTTTGGTCCAGAGCACGAAAAAGAGAAAACTAAGCTCATACCAGGGGTTCCTTTTCTATAAGTTTAGTCCCTCAGGTTTGGAAAAGAGATAAACCTATGCCTGAGAATACTCTTCTCAATTCTGAAGAAAAGAGAGTGTTCCTTTCTTGTATTATTCCACATGGTCTGAGAAAGTGCTAACCTACCACCAATGTGGATGCCCATTCACATATTCTTAACGATCCTGAACGGACAAGTTTACTCGGCAGTCAAGTCTATTTTGAGGAGTTAGAACTGGGCCTAAAGAAACTCAATATCTTTCCTGTGAAGTTTTAACGAGTCTGGAAAAGTCAACTCGCGACCCCCTTATTGTTTTTAATGAGCTCGAAGGAGAGTAGAAATAATGCTCTAAATGCGAGGAGACGAGTGTCATGAGCAAGCGAAACTAGTTCTAAGTGCAAGGAACAAACCTATGCATAATGCAAGGAAAGTGAGCAAGATAAGGACACTCAGGCAATGTCTCCTCAAGGTAAAGGGTGTCAAGTTGCAAAGGCCAAATGATACAAGGTTTAACGATGATGAGAACAAAGATGAGGGCTTATACAACGAGCTAAAAGCATGGAAGTCGGCATCAGGATCAAAAGCGCGAGTAGGATACATGCAAATGCAGTTACAGCTTGAACAACAAGACAAGGGAAGTAAACAGTTGTGAATCCAACTAAAAATCCTGTCTCCAAGAAACAACAACATCAAAATCATATTCAGAAGAAACGATCTGATGCGGGTCACTTTGGTAGAAACATGTGTGACTTTGCTATCTTCTATAAAAGGTTAAGTCAAGGCAGAATCAACCGAAGAAGATTCTATAGAACCAAGGATCGAGGGTTTATAATCAATAAGATCAACCTCAGAAGGAGAGAAAAAATCAACAAGGGATATAGAGTCTGTAGGAACAAATTCAGTATCACATGAGTTGAAAAATTCATAAGAAAAATCAAACTCATCAGGATCACTGACTTGTTGTTCGAAGGAAGAGTCAAAAGACTCAACAAGACCAACATAAGAAGAAAGGTCAGGATTACTAGGCAAATCAAGGCTAGACTTAGTCACAAGAAGGTCATAGTGTATCAAAGACTCTAGGAATACTTCATCCGAAGGAAGGAGATCATACGAGATAGGACACATGTCTAAACTTTCAAATGGATTGACAGAGTGGAGAGAAGGCTCCACAGTCTGTAGAGGATGACTCACATGGTCAACTAATGGGACCAAGTCCTGAGAAGGTAAGCATGAAAACAGAGGCTACTTCTCAATAGAAATTGAACGCAGAGGACATGAGGCCACATAGCTCACCTGTGGCGGGGTAGTGTCTACAAAAACACTGGGAATCAATAAAGGAAATACCTGGTATCTAGTTGGGTGAGGAGAAGGATCAAGAAAATCCAACTGATCGATAGTGACAATTTCTTCGCCATGATTAAAGTACATCACATGAAATAATGTTGACACCATAGCTTGCATGGCATAGACATAATCACGTCCAAGGAGCATATTGAAGTCCAAGGGGTCTTCTATCACCATGAAGTCAACTAAGACAGTCTTCCCACCCAAAGTAACAGGTGTTTGAGCAAGAATTCTCAAGGCTATACAATTTCTTCTATCAAATGCCAGTAACTGACTAGCAGTCGAGACAAGGATGGGAGATCCCATGCCTCGCTAAGAACGAGTATACAAGATACTAACTGAGGCTCCTTCATCAACAATACAACAAGAAATCATGTATGATTCAACTTTGACCTTTATCTAGAAAGGTGCATCAGAAGGAAGGCGTGGCTCAACTAGGATATCCCAATCAAAGGAAGCAATCCAAGAGCTTGGTGGGGCTTGATCCGAAGCGAGTTCAGTGCCCCATTGTTCAGTAAGTTCTGAACTGGTAGGGAAGAAAATTTGACTAGTAGACACTTCACTCTCCAAAGGAAGAGTGGGATTGATCGACAATGGCATCGATTCAACCGCTTCGTGAAAGTCACTCTCCGATGGGAGAGTGGGATCGACCAAAGACGACATTGGTTCAATCACATCAGGATCACTCTCTGAAAGAAGAGTGGGATCAACCAAATCTAAGATTGGTTCAACCACTTGATCAAGCAAATTTTGAGTAGGTTCTATTTCTTGTCTTCTCCAAAGAACTCAGCCTCCAAGCTCTACAACACAAGGTGATGATCACCAAGGAAAAGGTGTTGGCAAAGAGAGCTCCAAATCCTCCAGCGTAACAATGAAAAGATTGAAGTCTCCTCTCATGGACCTCCCTACCTCTATTTATATGCTCAAGGAATAGTTATGGGTGAAGACAAAGTAGTTACAACTGAAGGAGTCAGTTGCATAACTACCCAAACTACCTGAAATTCAAAAGACGTGTTTTTTGACATTTTTAAGAGGCGTACGCGGGTTGCGGAAACAACAGTCGCGTACACGAGGAATACACGCGAGTTTCCAATACAAAAACTCGTGTACATAAGGAATACCTGACTATTATCTATAGCAATTCGCGTATGTACGCGGGTATTATATCGAGCAAGTCGCGTACGTACGCGAGTTTGCCTTAAGGAAAGTCGTGTACACACAAAAAACTTATTTTTAGGGTATTTTTAGGCATTTTCAAACTTTGGTGTCTTGTGTAAAGTTTTAGCTAACTAAAATATATTTCCAACAGTGTAGAGATGAGGTTAAATGGAGTTACAAAACTCAAGATATGGGTCCTCCAAATTAGGTATTTTTTTAGTGACTTTCAATTAATTTCATGAAGTGTCGTCATGGAAGTGTCGACATGCGACGGAATCATGGGAAAGTGGTCACTGGAAGAGATGTATCATTTTGAGATATAACAGATATGATATATTTTCACTCAACATGTCCAAATGAGTGATGATATAGAATCATTTTTTCAAACATATAAATAAAATGCATGCTCAAGTCCAAGTCAATCGAAGGACTAAAATGTAAAATATAAGTATTTTGTGGATGCCCAATTTATATATAAATCACTTGAGAAGAAATCAGGACATTATAAAGGATAGAAAAATAATTTAGTTGTCAATTGAATATAAGGGCCAGAGAGAAGTGTTGTTATTTACAAAGAACTTCATAAATGCAATAAAGGATACTAAGGAGTGTTATGAAATGGTGCAAATAAGAGTCTTAGATGGCATAAAGTGCAATAATGCTGAAAAATGAGACACTAAGAAAGAAGTATTAGTATAATTGAGTAGAATTCTAGAAGGATATGTTGAGATTACACATGAGATTCCAAGCAGTTTTCCTCCAAAGAGGAAGGTTGGGAACAAGATAGACATAATTAATTCATCCATGTATGTATATGCTTCAGTAATTACTCTTCTTCATATTACCCCATTTATCCTTCAAGTTAAATGGCATACACAACTTGTCAAGTATCGCTTTCCCATGTTCCAATATCAATTTCCATGGGATTACATTGGTTTATCTCATTGGAAATATCTGCATACTTTTCTTTGTGAAGAAAAACTTCCCTCAAAATGAGCCAGTTGGATTTTATAGCATATTATTGAGTTTTTTGGCAAGTTGCAAGGGTTGTTTTGTAAGAACATACATGGAAATCAAAAGTTTCACCTAGAATGGTAGATGCATATAATTTTAAATATGCATCATGCATGGAAATCACACATTGCAATAGTATAATGATCCTCTTTTGTACATTTGAAACAAATCTTTTCACACGAACAAATTGATGTAAATCACTTTTCAATGTTTCAATAGGGTATTTCAATCACCTTTCAATGTTTCAATAGGATATTTGTCTAGTGTAGAAATACAAATGTTTTGATACTTTGAATAAAAACACAATTGCAGCAAGCATTAAAAAGACAAAAATGATAAATTCATTTTATCTAAGAAAGAAGGATTGAATTTAATTTCCACTGAGTAAGACCAAATATTTTGTGCAGAAATAAATTCCTAAAAGGCAGGTCCCTTAAAATATGAATAAATCCACATGAATCATGATAATCTATGGATATACCCATCAAACTTTTATCACACAAATACAATGAACCAAACTTATGCAAAAAAACCTATTCATGTTATTGTCTACGACATATGGGATATCTATATTGGAAGTATAGGTTTTCCTTAATGGTTTTGAAATAATGATTGCTAGGAAGTGACCCCAACATCATGATAATCTAAAGAATTAATTACACTGACAGACACAATATAAACAATAAAATTCATGAATATAGTATGCCCGATATGTCTAGGTGATCAAGATATGGTTGATCAAAACAAAGATACTAAGAGATTTGTTTTGTGTGTGATACCTTTCAATCATTCTTGAGGGTATTTCATGTTGTTTCATGAGGGTTCAACTATATATATTTCATACTACAAAGATAGCATATCAATTTATCAAATGAGCATTATTGAACATTCGTTGATTGCTTGAGCATACAAGAATCAGATGTGCCACACCCCCATGGTTTATATTCTTTTATCGTGCACAGACCTAGAAAACACCACTAACTTATAGAAGAAATTTCCAAAAGATCAAACGTATGCAATATTTACCGATGGACCAGCTAGCAAAGAAGTTCTAGAATCTACAATAGAAACACAACCTCCAGCATAGAAACCTGCAACTAAATGTTCATAAAATTCCATCAATATTTTCATAAGATTCCTTAAGAAGCAATCATTTTCCCAATTGAATAAGATGGACTATATGTTGACCTGTTGATTGATCATCAATGAGGAAGTCTCCCATGTCAAACTGAAGGAAATAGAAAAATTGATTTATTAGAGTATAATAATCCCACGACATACCTACTAGTAACTATGACTCATACAAATAACATGGTATGCATGTGTTTATCCTTAAATACAGTCAATCTTAAACCTAGAAAACTAACAGGATTCTAATACATACCTTCCAGTAACCCTTTCGAGTAACAGGAGCATATTGATGTTTACCCTTGAAGTGATTAGGATCAACACCACCAAAATTCATGGCTACAAATGGGGTTTCTTCAATAAAAACATTTTTTTCCTTGGGAAAGTACCTCAAAACTGTTTCCAACAAATGTGAAACTATTGCCTTTAACGAAAAGATGTCATACCAAATCTAGTGTTCTATCATTGTAAATCAGTGAAAATGACTGATACTCTTTTTCAGGCCATGGATACTTCTGGAAGATTTCCTGAAAACAACAAAAATAAACAGTTTTTATAACTTAAGCATTCAAACAATGCCTTCCAAAAATAAAGTATCAAATAGATATTTATTTTTTCAAGCAGATCTCAATACTTTGTTACCATAATTATCAATGTAGTTATTCTTCTTTTGTATTCCAGAGTTGAGATGTTTGCTCAAGTGACCACTTTAAACTTGGTGATAAATTGGAAGCAATAAAGAAATATATAAATGCCTAATAAAATATTCGTACAAAGAAGACTTTGTAACAAATTAGCAATTATGAGTAATAAAGTGCACAATGATGTTGGGGTGAAAAGTTACAATGGAAACTGAAAATACCAATGTGCATCATGCCCAACTCACAACCTACAGGGATAAGCAAAAATATAAACATAGGTTTTCCACTACACAATCAAACATGAAAGTTGAACAAGATATGAGATTAAGAAACAAATTACAAAACTACTGGAGAAAGATAAACTTGGGTAGATAACAATATACTCATGTGGAATAATAGGGAAACAACGCTTCAGATTCCATTTTCCTCACAAGTCTATCTATCTTTTTCTGTCTTTTGAACTTTCATATTCCCATCAAACTCAAATGCCTATCATATTTCTTGTAATGAAATCCCTACATTTAATTTTGTTGTCCTAGCTATATGGAATTGGTAAAGTATTACCAAGGGACCAATTATCATGATAAATCAAACTATATAAGGCAATTGTTTAGATCAGATAGAAAAAAGTTTTCCTCAATGTATGGTAATCATCATTATCAACTAAATGTATGTGTGTGCACATGCATAAATACCCAATACACAACTCAATCAAACAAAAGAAAACATAATTATACCTTGATTTGTGGATCTTCACATTGTCTTCTTATGCTTCACCTTTCAAAACATCATTCAACATACTTCATATTTTGTCCTATTGCAATAGTTTCATGTTAGGACCCATCAAACAAATTTATGTTTGTTTATGAAAATAACAAAAAAATCTAAATAAATACAATTCTATTACAATGTAAATTACAATACTATTCAACTATTCAAGTAAATTATTTGTTAAGAATAGATCACCTGATAAAACATGGATAGCCAAAAATATTATGTATATAAGGCTATTGATCTAGTCAAAACGCCATTTCTTTCCTCTTAACTATGGAAATGTTTCTCAACGCTATCTGTAACAAGTTCTAATGGAGGAGTCAAATAGAAATAGTGAAAATTATACACTAAAATTATAGAAATAGATGTTTTTTAATGTATTCTTCCTTACCATTCATTGAGCTCCTCTTTGTTTTGAGAATAATTTAATATTCTCTACTAAACAGGACCGAGCACATGAAGGTGGAAGATCTTATGGCCCCTCTACCCCCCTCACATCACTCTCAACTCCCCAAACCCAATGCATCTACTTGCAAATAACAATTTATTTCACTATTTCATAATCCAAATAACAATGCATCTACAATGAAAATAACACTGCATCTACTGTAAATTATTTCACTCAATAGTTGAAAGATTATTTCATTAAATCATTCTTTAAATCATTCATTAAACATTCAATCATTCAACAGCTGAAAAAACCATTCATTAAACCATTCATTTAGTCATTGGCAGAAGAAAAAAATCAGTAAACCATTCATTAAAGCATTCATTCATGAAACAGAGGAAAAAACCATGAAATGTTTTTTTATAAATAAGAATTACTCAAAAAAAATTTAGTCACTTCCTTTTTACCTTTCTTCTATTTAAATATTTAGTTAGAGTCACAACTTCGGGAATCTGATCATTGGTCTCCCTACTAGTCTGCTCGCAAGGTTGAACTTTAGGCGAGGGGCGATGAATTTCTACAATAATGTCAAAATATTTCATTAATATATTTATATTTTGATAAATACGAGTAATTCATTTAAAAAAACATTATGTTTTTACCTGCCATGGGCACATCAACATGTTGAACATTATCTTGTACAAGCCCAACATGTTCAGTGTTATGTGCATCTACATGCTTTGCAATTGAATTGTGTAGAATTAGAATAAATTTTCTTCATCTACAATGGTCTATAAAAAACAGTATCACATTAATAAATTCATTACCAGGATGAGAAGCATGATCTTCGTTTGGTTGGTCTTGTACATCCTCGACATGAATGTGATCATTACTTTCCTGCACAAAAAGGAATAAATAATTTATGTTAATTTATTAACAAGGAATAAATTGCATGAGAATTAATAAATTATCATTAAACTATACAATTTTTACATACCTGGGCACCAAATGGATCAGCAGAAGATCGTGCAGTATGCCCAGAAAAGATTCTCCAGTGTTCAACAACGGCGTCAAAGCCCTGTTCGAAGCCAATGTTCATGTAATCCGCACTGGGAAATTATTTGAACCGGTCGGCCTTCATATTTGCATGATGTCATTAATTTTACATTTTTTTCTAGAACAAAACAAAAATAATAATCTGTATGATATTTGGATGTGGATTCAGGTTTTGCAATACTTACATATTGGGCCGCCAAGTTGGAGTAACCACCAGGCCCAAGTTTGTGTTGGCCAATTTTTTCCATTCTTTCCTTGGTGGCCTTAGATGTGTCCAAGAGCCTAATTAAGTTTCTAAATATGTTAGTCGATGTACCAAAATTGATATAAAAACTAGTAATAATAAGGCTTACTACTACATTTTGGAATGTATTGCATACCTCTTTGTTCCAGCTGGTGGTATCTTTCGTGATTTTCTTAGGCCCTTCTCTTTTCCATCTTCCACCAGGGCTTTCCACTCCATAGATGGAATCACTGGAGGGTGCTCATACCTATGGTTCTTTTCTAGGTGAACCCTATACTGGTCTCGGACAATCTTCAGATGTTTTCCAGCCTTCTATATGACCTTCGATGTATCGAAGATATATTTTTCGAATGGACTAACCAAGTGATTAGTCAGATCATCCTTCAAATATTTTGGCTACTTGTTCCACATTGTGCGGATGGTGGGAATGGATATATCCAAGGCCAAATCATTCATATGTTTATAAAATATATCATTTCCTACAAAACATTAATGCCATCATTAGTCAACATTAAAAAATATTATCGGTATATTAGGCACAAATTATAAAAACTAAATTGAACAATCTATAGTGACCTGGAATCCTCTATATCTTTATTGGAACCAGTTCTTCATTCACCAAAAATGTACACACTATTGAACCAGTGCTAGTGACATGAGAAGATCCAGGAAATGCTTCCACATCTCTATCTAAACCCGCATCCACCCCTTCTTCTGCATCATCTATTGTGGGTGGGGAAGCATCTGCTGCACCCTCTACTACCCTCAGGGGTGTTGCAGAGTGTGTTGTTGACTATTCAGTGGACAATATGGGAGTAGTATGTGGTGTACGTGGAGTGGTTTGGTCGCTGGGACCAACATTGCCTTGACCACCATTGATAATCTCCATAGCGCGCTGTAAATTCAAACCATTGTATTATAAGTTCAATAGCATATAAAATCAAATATTATAAAGTTTTTATAAATGAATTTACATTATTATTCGAGAACTTACATCCAATTGTTTACGTTACTGTAACAACAATTGAATTCTTTTTTCAATCCCTTCTGTTTGTGGAACTGCTAATTTCAGAAGAAGTAGTTCCTCATTTTGTTTTTCCCTGGTCTTTTGTAGCACCCTCAACGGGTCTGCAGACTCTCTAATTTCACTATCTTTCATCAATTGGGAGACCTCATTCTGTAAAGAGATTTAAAACACTGTTTCATAAACCAAATCCCCTATTTGCAATTGAAATATATAAAAAATTGCTTATTCTTTGAAGCAATAGTGTGCGCAACCAATTATATTAACAAAAATTGTCTATCATGATAGAGTCATAGTATTACATCTAGGATTACCTGACGCCTAAACGAGGGTGTGGTATGATCAACAAATGGGGACTTACCTCGATCATCCACCTGCAAAAAAATTAGAGAATAGTATCACAATGAATGCAATATGTAAAAGATAACAAACCCAGAACACAAATAAACACTACGCTACATTTTTATATGTGTACATTTTTTAAGTATTTAGAATGTGGAATTACATTTAGGTTTACTGGTTTCCTCGAGGCTCCAGTCGTTTGATCAACAGCTGGGGACTTTCCCGTGTCAATCCGGAAAAAAGGTAGACAACATTACCATAATGAACGCAAACATAAAAATGAAAGAATACATAACAAAATAAAAATTATACGTCACTATATACATGTTTATGATTTTAAAGTATTTGAAATGGAGAATTACATTCATGTTTGGCTGTTGCCCCGATGCTATAGTCAGATGACCAATAGCCGGTTGGCTTCCTTGATCAACACTCTGCATGGAAAATAGATAAGATTATATAAATGAACCTAATATACTAATGACAATACATAACAACATATATGTATGTCCATCCTAAATTTATTACATTGGCAATATCGATGTATACTTGCTGCCTTGACTCAAGTCGACAAACATCTACAAAGATGGAGGTGCCCCTGACAGAACCCTGCATAAAAAACATACTAAAAGTTACCTAAGGAAACATGAAAAGTATAAAATTACAATTATATTCTAACGAAAAATCCTATAGATGTTAAAATAATTAATAAAAGGTTGGTTAAATTGTTTCTTGTACCACAACCATACTAATCGTGTTTGTATCTACACGATTCAAATTGTAATTAATAAGCAGTTCTTTGCCAGCAGTTATTGATTTAATTGCACATAAAAAGACACAATTTCCTTCACGTGACTTGAATATGCAGTTGGGTTTCTTTAGTGTAGACCCCGGTTGTGTACTGTTTATATAAATCCCGCAATATTACTAGTTGTTTTTGGCCTTCCATCCATGTACAACGTTGCTGCTTTATTTTGAGCTTTGTCTTTCAGTTGTATATAATTCGCTGACAACCCATATCTATGCATACTTCGTGTATATTGGACCAGGCGCATCGAATCACTGTAGTTGTAATAGGGTCCAACATACTCCATCAATTTTGTACATCTACCATATCCAACCTTTATGTCATCCATGCAAAACAACCCCAATCCATGCAATGATGACGGTGCAATTCTATATATCCTCTCATTCACACAAAAATTAGTATTTACTTGAGGAAGATCCCTAGGCACCCATTGTTTCACTAGGCATATATTCCTTAAGGGCACGCCGGTGTCTTCCACTGTCTCATCATCATAGGAACATGAACCCCCTCCTTTGAGAAACAATTTGATGCATTTATTGAATTTTCTTCTGATCTTCTAACATCTAGTTGATCTAGCCCTTGTAGACCTACTGGATGTCTCACTTTTCTGTAGCCTTCCCAAAATCCCTTCATTGGAGGAATACAGGTCTGAAAAATACCTATTTGGTTCTACCTGCACCATGGTCGAAAAAACAATTGGCATAAACATAGCAAAATACCAGCAAAAAAAATTGGAAAGAATTATAAGCCAAAAATTTTTTAAAGAAAAATCTTGTCAAGAATGAGTTTGGTTAATAGGTGTGGGCATTTGGTAGCCCTAAAAATTCTAATGTATGCCCCTATTTTAGTTACATACAAGTCTCCATTCTCACTTATTGCTTGCATTTCCTTTTCCTAACATGAATTGGGTAGGCTTCACAAGCTTCATATGTATGCTTGTGCCCATTGGACTTTGGCCTTTCAACGTTGTCAAGCTTGAGACGATCTGTTATGCATATGAAACAAATATAACACTGCAATTTATGCTAATATATGTATGTACAAGGCCTAGAGGTTCTCCTTTAATGGACTATCTCCTTTAAAGAACATATCTTCACATTCATCTACATTTACTTTGGATAGAAGTGATACAGAGTTGGTATGTTGGTCACTTCCATCAAAATGCATCTTTGACATGAGTTCCTTTTTCAAGGAATCTTGGTTAATCTCCTCTTCCAAACTTCTAGGTCACTTTTCCACTCTATGTTGGCCCGATTATTCATTTTCCTGGCCACTGTTCTTTCCTTACTCTACACTCGTTGTTATTGTAACCCTTACTTTTGATGATTGTAAGTGGTTTTAAGTTTTCCCATGAATGATGTCACTGATGTTGTAGATGATTATCCATTTTACCTAATATGTTTTATGATATTTTCCATCGTTGCTAGGGTGCACATACCTATTGTTTATGGATTCTTAAGCTTAAAATATCAAGGGCCTAAAAGTGCCCAGATCTCATCTAGGACCCTTTAAGAGTCATAATAACAACTATTGTTATAGGATGTTATTCTCCAAATGATACACCAAAACCATACTTATCGGTTAATATTTGTGTAGGTATGTTTTTCTGATCTCTCCCATAATTTATCATACTAATGGGATTGTGACTATCAAGTCAATTATGTGTGTTACTAAAGGATTTGGCAATATACATGGATGGGCACTATGCTTGGTCACCAATGCTTTCATGTCTATGGAAATATGTTTGAAACATACATCACATATAGAAAGTATGATGACATGTAGAATGTTGGAGCGATTATGGTGGTTTTGTATTTGGATATGCAGTTTTTCTTATTACTGGCCTAACCCCTTTTCAACAATAATATTTGTAGATTTAATCAACAGTACACTGGAATCTCTTATGACTAACTCATGAATCTTCCCATGGTTATTAAATATCCATCTATAAACCACTATTGTGGTTTCATCATTGCTCCCAATAAAGAACAAAAAAGTATACATGGCTTCTCTCCCTACATTAAGTCCATGTGCACATAGTGACTAGCTTTGGTACTTCCTAACTTTTCAGTATTCCTTTTGACAACAAAAGTGAAACATGAAACAATATCCTTACTTTCAGCATCTTGCACAACTGATGTATTTGATAGAACTGTAAAAGTACTTTGTTCCGGAAGTAAATATTTTGAAGGACTCCAATAAAGGGGAGCAACATGAATGGTTGAAGGACTCCAATGGAGGATGAATTGATGCCCTGTTCTACCTACCCAAAGGTCCTTTTATAATGAATATTATCCCTAACTTATCATTTATTTTTAGTATTGTATTTTTCACCCATACTTCTCTAAGAAACACAATTTTATGCCCATCTAGTAAGTATCTTCATGTCACAAATAGGTACCACCACAATAATGGAAGAAATCAGACTAGCTGCTATAGGCATTCTTGGAGGCATATTTCCTAGTGGTAACCTACAACAACAATATATATATATGTATGTATGTATGTATGTATGTATGTATATAATCCATGGTGGTGAAGAGCGGACATTTCCATATCTGCTACTTGGCACATTCAAGAATGAAAAGAATGTTATAAATGCATTTATACCAGTCTGTAATATTTGCTGATTTATTCCTTTTATCTTGTCATGACGATGCTTGTTTTCCCATATTAATTTTCAACCCTAAGGCAACTCTAACTTGTTTTCCCATACTAATTTTCAACCCTAAGGTAATCCCATAGCAGAAAGAACCAAAAAAGACTATTCTGCACAAATCAAAAGGCTCTTAAATTAACTATATCATGCCTTCCTCAATGATTTGATGAAACCAAGGGGATGGAAAAAAAGCAATGAAACATCAAATATCACTCACACTAGGGAATAATTCTAAAGCTAACCAACTGTCTAAGCCACAAAGGTCATCTTATCGTGTTAATTGTAAGAGGGGCAAAAAAAAATCAGACACGGTGAAAATTGACATAAAATGTTCAAATAAAAAATGGAGGACATCCAAATACCTAGTACTTGTTTCAAGACCCAAAGCATAAAACATAAGATTCATGATTGTCCATTAATGGCCAAGTATTACCTAACCCAATTTCCAGTGAACTAAGCACCTCACGGTTGAATCAGGATATTGGGCCAAATTTATTATAAATTCCAAGAAGCAACCGATAGAGCAACCAAACATCCACTCTATAGGATCTCCAAGAACTAACATCATTCAAGTGAAGGATGTATGTAGACTGTTGCAGACATTATATCTCTAATCATTCAATTTCCTACAAAGTGTTGTAGCTTACTTAGTGCTCCTCTCTGTTTATCATTTACATTCAACTTCATGCTGAAATCAACAAGTCCAGGAAAATCTTCTAGTACATCACCTTTACAGTAATGGACAAATAATGATGTTGAGTTCTTGGAAATCATGTAGAGTGGATGTTTTAACCTCTTCAGTGCTACTTTGTAGCGCATAAACCAGCACTTCAGAGGCATATTTCCTAGTGGGACGATTTATTTGTCTCGTCTCTTTACCTTGTAACAAGGTCCAGGGAGTAGCTTCTTTTAAGACTAATAGGAACAATGAGAGAATGGGTTTCATTGTTTAAATGTAATGTTGGATTTTGAATGAAACATAGAGTAAAGCTTATATTAGTTTGTGCATTATTGTTTGATTGATATAGTGTATCTTATCTATGAATGGTTTACCAACTTGTCCATACCAACATGAATAATTAGGTCTCTTACAGTTTACTTCACCCATGAAATGGTTGTTTCAATACTTTTTTACCAATGGCATGCCAAATAAACCAAGAAATACTTTTTATGCATAAATATGTCCTCCAATATAACCTAGATTTTCCCTTTAGATCTTGTTACACCTTATATTATGAGGAAAAGAGCCCAAAACTTTATATTACTACTCTTGTCTAGATTCACACCGATAACTACTTAAAGGAATGTTCTATGTTGCAAGAGGACATGGACAGTCCTTAATTGTTCCCAAAACTGAAAATGAATACTTATAGGGCCTAGATTTTGGAGAAGGGGACATTTACATCCCTTTTCACCAACAAATATTGCCCAGAATCTCTTTATTCTACCCAGGCTAACTCATAATTGTCAACTAAACACCTAATGCAAATAGGGGGATAACACATATCAAAAGAAGAGATCAAAGCAGTGATAAATTCCTTTCAGAACTCAAAAAATCCTTTTCCTAATGGTTGCATGGTAAAAATTGTTTGGGTTTTAACTTTTTATATGATTTAATGAAGGAATAGAAGTTGAGAGTGATGAAAGAATTCTAGAATTTCTAGTTATGCAGATCCATGATGCGATTAGGGTGGTTCATGAGGGTTCACACTCAATAAAATGAAGAAAAATATCAACTATGGTTCTCAAGCTATATTTGTCTAAAGGATATGGTAAGGTAAGTTGGCAATATATGAGGATAATGCTAATCTGATTGGGATGAATCTGGAGTTAGTATATTGGATAATAGGATGTTTGTCTTCATTTTTTTTTGCACTCCTTATAATTGGGTCATCCTCCTTATAATGGGAATTAAGAAATTCCTTCCTTATGTCAAGTTTTCTTCTCTTCTTATTGGTCACTAATGACAAGAATGAGAGGAAAATTTATGGAACAGTCCCTCTATTGTGAAGATGAAAAGGTCTTGAACCCATAATTGCAACCTAGCCCATTCATTTGTCTAGATTGAAGTGGTATTTTTTGAACACTAATATTATATAAGATTCATTTATTAAAATAAAATAAATAAATAAAATAGGAAATAAAAAAAAAACCATGACTTCTCAATCTCCACTTATAAATTCAGGTTTAGGCCCAAAAGGTGGAGATGGAAATGAGCCATATGATGCAGCTTATACACTATTGAGGTCATCCACTGTGCACTCTGAATTGGAATACCCCTGCAACTAACTTCTCCACCTGCTCAGCTTAATATTGATCAAATAGGTACAATCTCACTGTTCTTCTAGGCAGGAAATGCATGAGTATCAAGAACATAAACAAAAATGGCATGCTCCCTTTCCTGGTGTTAACTTGTTACCTACTCCTGCCAGGATACATGTTTTTGGTTAATTTGATAAGGGTTTTTATGAAATTATGGGCTTAAGGCTGAAGGAACTCTTTCAGTTCATACCATCATTTGTAGTTGGCAATCCAATAATAAACCACAATTAGTCCTTGATTCATGTTATTGGCACCAAATGATTAGAAGGGATAACTTGATAAGGAGTTGGAATGTTGAATATTCATCAAGAAAAAGGCCTATGTTACACGTATCACATAATTTTGTCCCGGAGTTGGAGCTGATAAATGAAGAGATATTCATACATGTTGAAGCATATTGGTGGATTTTTCACCTCCATACAAAGCATGGGGCAACATTTTTTAAAAATCTAGGTGACCTGTGCATAGTTTGGGACTATTCTAAGTTTCAATCAATGGTGTAACCTAAATTTTGAGAATTTTTGTCATTGAGAAGAACAACAATGGGCATCCTAATTGGTGTAAGAAGCAAATCAGGGCTATTTCCAAGCACATTTGGGCATGGTTAAAGATTTTTATGTGTAGTTAATCCAATTCTTTTTCTTATTTGACCTTCATAGAGCAGGGAGAAACCATTCTACGGAAACCTCAACCATAAATTAACAATAATTATCCCTAAATCCTCAATTCTAGGTAATCCTAGGTTAAATTCAAACCTAAAAAAGCATTTTGGGCATATTAAATGGAAGAGGGGCAAAAAAAATCAGACACGATGAAAATTGACATAAAATGTTCAAATAAAAAAATAGAGGAATCAAAATACCTAGTACTTGCTTCAAGACCCAAAGCATAAACCATAAGATTCACGATTTTCCATTAATGGCCAAGTATTACCTAACCCAATTTCTAGTGAACTAAGCGCCTCACGGTCGAATCAGGATATTGGGCCAAGTTTATTATAAATTCCAAGAAGCAACGAATAGAGCAACCAAGCATCCAATCTACAGGACCTCCAAGAACTAAAATCATTCAAGTGAAGGATGTATGCAGACTGCTGTAGACAATATATCTCTACTCAGTCGATTTCCTACAAAGTGTTGTAGATTGCTTAGTGCTCCTCCCTATTTATCATTTACGTTCAACTTCACGGTGAAATCAACAAGTCCAAGAAAATATTCTAGTACATCGCCTTTACAGTAATGGACAAATAATGATGTTAGTTCTTGGAGATACTGTAGAGTGGATGTTTTAACCTCTTCAGTGCTACTCTATAGTGCATAACCCAGCACTTCAGAGAAGATTCTAATGGTTTTCTTAGACATCTTGGGGTATCTTAATCAATTTCATAATGATCACGGATTTAAACTGTCACTTAAGCCCTTTGAAGGGGATATTTGATTTCGAAGTGGTGCGTGGTTCTCCTATAATTCATTGGATAGTAGGGATGGGTATTAAGGCCTTAATACTGGGGATGGGTGGATAATAAGGCCCTTAGTATTTAGATGAAAAATTTAGGTACCAAGAACCAAGAACAAGCCATCAAATCACAAACATGTATTGTATAGGGGGACATTATTCTCTGAATGGGATATGGGTGCCAATTTGTGGTTTAGTACACTAAGGATGGGTCTTGGATCATGGTTGGGGAAGAAATTGAGGGAATTAGGCCCTAACATAATATTCTTGAGTTAATATGTCATGATTAATTCCATCAACCATAACAAATATTTGTTGAAGTGGATCTTCACATACAAGTTGGATATGTAGAAATTAAATATTTTTTGCACAGTGGGATGGGTCTCAAGGCCTTGACTAGAGTCATGGGAAGAAAACAATACTAGCTCGTAAGTCGTCACTATGTATTGTAGTAAAGGAATAATGAGCAAAACATAAATACATTAAGTATAGGTTAGAGGAACTAGAAAAAATAGATGAATATAGGTTATGGTAAGTGATCCACCAAATCATGGAAAAGGTAAGAATGAAGAGATAATGTGAGAACATTAAAGAAACTAGAGTTTGAAGAAAGACAACTAGTCTTTCTATACAACGACAAAAAAAGGATAATGTGGAGAAACTCAATTACATGTGGCTCAGACCCTACCAGTTGATGAAATTATATGAAAATTGTTCAATGGATCTTGAATGTATAGGAATACTTCCCTATGATAGAATAATTAACACATCTTCATAAATGATAGATGCAAGTGAAAGGGGAAGGACACCCCAAAAAAAACCCCACCATAGCATGCTGACACTATTCCAACACGTGTAAATATATCAATTATCAAGCATACAATATGACATAAATTAGAGGAAAGAAAGGAACAAATTGAAGACTGGAAGGAACTACCCAAAAATAACACATGACTCCAAGAAGCCAACATATCAAGTAATTATTTAATGATGAACCTAAATAATTGGAACCTATCGAACAAGCAAGCATCCACTCTACAGGATCTCCAAGAACTAAAATGCACTCTACTATTCAATCGGTTGAAGAAGGCTTGAAAAGAGTTTAAATCTAAAATATTAGGCGTTACCAACCTTAAAAGATTGAAGAGCTCTTTAAAATTGTTCATGCTGGTGGAACCCATCCGACCTCTGTAGGTCATGTTGGACTGTTGTAATCTCACAGATCACATAAGGTTACCAATAATACATACTAAAACATACATAAATATAAAACAGAGACAAGAGACAAGAATAGATAGAAGTGAAACAGATTATATTATTATAGTGAGTCCATACAACGTAGAGAACTGAACTGAGTTCTCGTTTGGCTCAACAGCCTAATATATAAAATTTACAGATGGTTACAAAATAACTACTTGTCAGTTCAGTGAACCGACACGACTTTTCAGATAGCCGACCTAATCTTTTAGTTTAGTCAGTCGACCGACTTAGTCGGCTGATTGACTAAGTCAGCCCATCGACTAAGTCGGTCCTTGTTCAAGTCGACTTATCGACTTGCTCCTTCTACATCTCCCCCATGAACAAAACGTTTCTTCGTCCCCGAAGAAACAGGGAGGTACAAAAAATAGTATTGTTTGGGCCTTCAAAAATTTATTGTGGCGGACTGTGAAGACGGATGGTTGGTATTTTATGGACACAGACCTCAAAAATAGCTGGAGCTGTGATGGCGAGGTGATGTTGGAAGTCTGTCCATCTCTGCAAATCTTTCTGGATGTCGATGGTTAATGTGGTTAAATTTGACAGGACCGACATCTTCTTCGAGATAGGGACTTCTGCTATATTTTCCATGTTGGGTCCGAGGAACTGGTTCTGCTCTTCTGTTGCGTTCATGAGTCGTTTCATCTATGGGCAGATGATGTCGACTTTGTCTAAGTTTGGAAGAGCTTGTTGTACCCACTGATGTGCTTCCCTTTCCAATTTCTGCAGTTTGCTTGTTTCCAGCACTATCTGTTCTTCGATCGTCGGTCTAAGTACATCTTCCGTGGTCTTCCTGCTCTCCAAAGCTTGAATCCCTTGCCGAGTCTATCGTGTCCATTGATAAACTTTCCAATAGTGAGTAGGCCGGTCTCTTAAGACTTCTTCGGTGACGACAGACTCCTCCATATGGTCCTGTAGTACTTTATAAGCTTCCGAGAACGCAGTGTGCTATGCCAATAGAATTCTGGAAGTTTCCTCTTTCTGTTCCTCTTTGGTTTCCTGGAGGTGTGCCTGGATGGTCGACACCATGCTGTCAAATAGTTGGTATGCTCTTTCAAGCGATCTATCTGTGTTGAATTCTATGGGGCCTAGTATGACGGACTAAGCTAACGTCCTGTATTTGCCGAGAAACTCGACCTGTTCTGTATTTGTGTCCATGAGCTCTTTGGTTCTTCGCTTAGTCCTTGTTTTTGCTTCTTTGGCCAGGGTTTTAAGGAGTTGGCCCACTTCTGTGTCGGTCAAAGAGCTAGCATCCTTTAAGCTAATATGAAATCTGGGAGTCTTGCCATGATGCTCCTTCCTCTTATTGTGCTTTTCTGTCTCTGTCTCCTGTGTACCTGCAACAGTTGAGGGGGGGCCTTTGGTTTGCAGGATAGAAGTTGATGGTTTTTCTGGTTGGGGAGGTGGTATGACCACTTCTAGCTGTGTGGATGTAGTTGGTTGTGTTGGGCCTGTTTGTGACTCAGGGGGGGTGGTGGTGGTGGGGATGATGGTGGTGGTGGTGAGGGAGTGGGGGAATGGTCGGGGGTGATGGGTTTGGGGGAAGTGCGATGGGGACTTTCATTGGAAGGTATGTCTGCTTCCGGTGGTGTAGTGGTTGGTAGGTCGGTCTGGGGTTCAGGGTCGGTCAGCTCAATAGTATACTGCACTTGTCCAATCACATCTCCTTCTTGGTCAGATTTTCGTGTGAAGGTCGACGTGATGTGTGAAAATACTGTGGGTTGTGTCCTGCTGCTTGTGTAAAGAGGAGACTGGGTGGAAATTTTCTGGGCCAACTGAAACAGCTCAAGCAACGTCTCGAAGAAAGCTTTTAGCTCGGTATCTTTGTCGAATTTTGCTTTGACTGTCTCCGGGATTGCACTTTTGTATAAGTCGAGGGGACTGACTGACTATGGTGCCGGTGCTTTCTCTTCTACTATTTTTTCGGTGATAGAGGTGGAGGGGTCGACACAAGATTGACGACGTCTTCAGTCGTCGGGGTTGTTTTTTCCTTCTTTGGTCAACCTTCGGGGGCCCCTGCTTCCACAAACCGCTGGAACTGAGTTTCAACTGACACTTTATTTACGGCAACATCCTCTATAATGTCAAGGGCCATAGCTGCCAGTTCTTCATCATCATCGGATGAGTCGACAATGATAAGTTTGCGCTTACCTTTGCCTTGTTGTTCCTTTTGCGCTTGGATTTTCTTCCTTGCTGCTGCTATCTCATTGGCAAGTTTTTGAATGATGCCTCTTGATAGTGCCTACTCAGGGTTGTTGGGATCAACTTCACCCATTGGTTCCTGAGTCAGGGTGACACTTGCTGGAGTCGGAGGGGTGTTTTGCTGCTATGGTTGTGGTTTTGGTTTTGGCGGCTGTGGGTCGGATGCCTTTGCGGTCGACAGTTTGATTGTTATTTGTACCCGACTAGTGGGGTCGAACGGTATGTCCTCCAACAAAAATGTGCTGATGTAGAGGTTGAGCTCGTAGTCTTCCTCTTTCTCCTGGTTGGTGAGTGGCTCCTCAATGGAGAATTCGACCTGTTTCACTGCTTCAGGCACTGATATTTTTGTCTTAGCCTGCTGAGACAATTGTTGGAAGATTTGGTCGACAGTCGGGTAATAGTCGAGGTCTTGGGCATTGGAGGCCTCGCCCTGCATATAACACACTGAGGTATGGTCGAGCTCCAGCTGGATGTGGGAGTTCGCAGGTAGATTTTGTCAGATTTTTTGAGGCACCCTCCATCTAGTTGTGTGAACCTTTAGTTGTTGGAACCAATTCTCTAGAAACACTTTCCCTTGCTCCAGTTCATGGGGTGTTCCTTTCTGGGAAAATGGTTTGAACTTGTACATGTCAAACCTTGACGGTGCTCAAAAGGCTGGGCTTCCTTCCAGACAGATGTGAAACATAACGATCCATAGAATGAGGGAGGGGAACTTGATGATTCCTCCCGTCTCCTGGCATCGCTCACAGACAGTTTTGATCATGTCGACGACATAATCCCCCCATCTATAGATTCGATCGTCGGTTGCAATAGTTTCAACGGCCTCTAACATTTATAATTTGAGGTCGCTTCCTTGACCTATTAATGTGAGTGTGATGGCAATGATTTTGGCCACAATTTGTGGCATTCGAGTTGTGATTTGCCCAATCATCAACCCTTTGGAGTTTTTCCCGGATGGCGATCCCGTAAGCTCTTTGACGAGCCCTTCCTTGATTCTAACTGGTACAGGGTCTCCTTTGTTGGATAGGCCAGTCAGTTTGGATATGTCATCACCAGAAATGTCAATCGGTTGGTCAAAGTAGAACCGACCATTGTGATAGCGGCTGATAATGAATTTTACAACAGCTTCTTTTGTCCCACCAAATCTTGCCATCAGCGGTACGTTGGCATATCCAAAGAGGGTGTTGCGTCGGACTTTTTCAACTGCTTGAGTCATTTTCTTGTCGACAAAGGCCCACTCTTGGATCTCAGCCCATATTTTTTTCCATGGGCCCTCCTGGACTTTGGCATTTTTGATGTTCTTTAGTCTACCGACCAAAGGTGTATCCACAGCCTGTATCTCTTTCACTTTGGTCGATGCTCTGGTCTGTTTGGGGGCCATTATGTCTGTGTGGTTGAGGTTGCTACAGGGTTCTCGATGTTTGGTTGACTGATGATCCGACAGATTATTCCTCTTAGAAGATCTAATATGGTACATGGTTCATAGAAACGACGTTTGAAGAAATCGGACGACAAAACGAAATACACAGATCGGAAGAGTTCTCCTTCTGCACATCGGAAGGTGGAATGCTTCTGGCAGCTGCAACGACGGAGGCTTCAACACATCGAAAGGCATAATGCTTCTGGTAGCTACAACGGTGGAGGCTTCAACACATCGGAAGGCAGAATGCTTCCGGTAGTCGCAACGGTGTAGGCTTCAACACATCGGAAGGCGGAATGCTTTCGGCAGCTGCAACGGTGGAGGCTTCAACACATCGGAAGGTGGAATGCTTCTGGTAGCCGCAACGGTGGAGGCTTTAACACATCGAAAGGTGGAATGCTTCCGGTAGCTACAACGGCGGATGTATAAAGGCTCCTGGCAGCCGCAACGATGGGATCAGTCTCGATCGAAAGGGAGGATGCTTCTAGCATCCGCAACGGCGAACGAGCAAATGAAAAAACCTTTCGACTCAAACATTGCAATGGTTCACGCGGGGAGCATTTTGGGAACGGATTTGCAGAATCTTGATTCCATGTGATTGTAGCGCCAAGAGATGAACAGCCTATTGGCATTGGAGGGATGAAGGTGAACAGTATTGCTGTCATATTGAACAATCGCGTTCTTGAGCATTTGTCCATTGTAACGACAAAGAGGAGTATAAAGAAGGTTCATGAAGAAGCACAAAGGGGGATTTTTCTCAGAGATAGGAGCTAAGCGAGTTTGCTGTGAGACGAGCCACAGGCTGCTCTTTGAAGTCAACTACCTTTAGTTGTTACTTGGCTTCTTTGACTGTTGAAGTCAAGATTGTAACTTTCATAGAGGAGGTCTTAAAGACTTTGTTGTTGATACCTAGCTTCTGTGATTGTCAAGAGTCGATCTGTCTTCTTTGTTCTATTTGGCTTCTCTTTGCTTCGAAAGCCAATTTGTATTATTCCAGAGAAGAGGTCTTGGAGACTTTTGCCCATACTGCTGAACTGATCTGCAGAGTCTAGAACCATTTGTACCAATTTTTTTTAAAGAATTAATTGGATCGGTTCCCATTGGAGAGGGACCCAGAGACGTAGCCCAGTGGAGGGGGTGAATTCCATTATCAATTTCTATCTGTGACTTTGGGTTCTGTGTTCTCTGCTTGGAATTTGTTATCAGTCTTGTTTTCATTCCTGTTCTGAGCATTTAATTTCTGCAAATACTGTCCACTAATTAATCTATTGAATGCATTCTTTTCACAACAAACTTTTAATGCACTAAAGTTGAGATGCTACGGATCATATTTGGTATCAGAGCAAGTTGACTATTGTGCAAGTTTGTGAATGCTTACCAGGTCCAGGTTAAATCTTGGTGAAGGAGAATTAGTTGAAGGAGATCCTGAGATTGGCTCCAGGAGAACATTCTCAAGAACCATGTCTTCTCCACGAGGGGAAGAAGAAGGACATACCGAACGGGAAAAACTTGTTATGTCTAAAACTGAGTTTCTGGAGGCTTTTATGAGCATGAAAGCCATGATGGAACTTCTACTCAAAGAGTGAGAAGAAAGGAAGAAGAAAGAAGAAGGATCTTCATCTAGAGATGCAGAAGTGAAGCTAGAAGAAAAGGGTAAAGGAGTAGGAGGTGATGGTGATCCTCCTGATACTAAACAGACTTTTTCTTCTTCTCATAATGCAAGTTCTAATATACCTTATTTCAAATTGGATGTAAAGTTTGAATTACCTATTTATAATGGAGATGTAGATGCTGAAAAATTAGACAATTGGATCAAGCAACTTGAAGTATATTGCAGGGTGCAGGGCATTAATGATGACCCTTCCAAGATTCAATAGGCCACTTTGGGTATGAGTGGAATGGCTCTTACTTGGTGGGAGAGCAAGATTCAGCAAGATCTTTGAAAGAATGGTAAAATTATTTCAGTTTGGAATGAATTCATTGAATTATTGAGGAAGCAATTTTATCCTTTAGGTCACATGCAGCAATTAACCATGAATTGGCAAATGTTTAGACAAGCTAAAGGACAAAGCATTCAAGACTATACTCATGAATTCAGAAAGAGGGCTATTGCATTGAATGTTTCCTTAGATACACATGAAACTCTTCTTAAGTACATTGGGGGCATGCATTCTTATTTGAAACATACTTTGTTGATGTTCAATCCCAGTAATTTGGATGATGTATGTGTTCAAGCTACCCATTTAGAAGCTAGGGGTAAGCATGCTAATGATACTTTTGTGAAGAAGTCATTTAAATTTGACAGCAAATCAAAAGGTCAAGATAAGGGGAAAAAGAAGATGGCTACTATTAAGAAAGAAGGTGAAAAGCCTACGTGTTCACATTTTCAGAAGGGGCATGATGTCTCAAAGTGTTGGAAACTTCATCCGGAGTTAAGGCCAAAGAAGTACGGAGGAAACAAAGATAAAGGAAAAGACAAAGCTACTGCAACAGTTATTCAAGACTTGGGATCCGACTCAGGTGATGAAACAAAGGTTACAGTTTTCGGAATCCAAGGTAAGGATAAAATTATCTCACTTCCCATTGATGCAAAATCAAGTTGTAGTGCAAGTACAAGTCTGCCATCTACTTCTAAGCTAAATGATAAAGATAGAAGTGCATTGTTTCATGTTCGTGTCATTGCAAATCACACAAAGATTGATACATTGTTTGATAGTGGTTCACAAGTAAATCTGATATCAGAAGAAGTGGTTAAGAAATTGCATTTAGTTATTGTGCCTCATGAAAAGCTCTATCCTCTAGGTTGGGTTACTAATGATACACGATTGCAAGTTACAAGGAAATGTGTATTAAAATTTGCAATTACTGAAAAGTTTAGGGATGAGGTAGAATTAGATGTAGTGCCACTTGACATTTGTGGAATTGTACTTGGGAGTCCATATTTGTATGACCGGAAAGCAGTCTTTTATAGAGAGCAGAATAAGTATCATCTTTTTAAAGAAGGTATGGAATATATTGTATGAGCACATAAGATAAAAACCAATCTAGCAATAGTCTCTGTAGGACAAATGAAGAGGTTGGTAAATGCTAATAAGAATTTTGTGTTGATGATGGTCAAGATGAAAAATGATGAAGTCTCTAAATCTTTTGAAGAATGTGACCCTAAGCATAAATCTGAACTGATTGACATCATTTCTGAGTATGATTATTTGTTTCAATATCCGAAGGGGTTACCACCGAAGAGAGAGATTCAACATGAGATACATTTGCAGCAGGATGTGCCACTCCCGAACATAGCCATGTACCGGATGTCTGCAATGCAGAATGAGGAGATCAAGAAGAAGTTTTAGGAGTTGATTGAGAAGCACTTCTCCTTGTGGCTCTCCTATAGTCTTGGTTCCGAAGAAGGATGGGTCATGGAGGACGTGTATCGACTACAGGGCCCTTAACAAAATCACCATTAAAAACAGGTATCCTCTTCCTCGTATTGATGATTTGATTGATGATTTGAAGCATGCAACTTACTTTACAAAATTGGATCTGCATAATGGGTATCATCAAATCCGTGTTGCTGAGCATGATGCTTGGAAAACAAATTTTAAAACGAAACAGGGTTTGTATGAATGGCTTGTAATGCCTTTCGGTCTATGTAACGCTCCTGCTACTTTCATGCGGGTCATGAATGATGTCTTTCGTTCATTCATTGATGATTTTGTAATTGTGTATCTAGATGTTATCCTTGTGTTTAGCAACACCTGGGAAGAGCATGTTGTACATGTGAAGAAAATTTTAGATGTACTAAGAAAGGAAAAGCTGTATGTAAAAATGTCCAAATGTGAATTTGCTAAAACTTCTTTAGTATATCTAGGCCATATCATTGGTGGAGGCCACTTGCGAGTGGACCCAGCCAAGGTTGCTTTCATTGTAAACTGGCCACGGCCTAACACCGTTACTGAAATCAGAAGTTTTTTGGGTGCAGTTCAGTATTGGAGGAAATTCATTTCTGGGTTTTCTTCCATTGCTGCTCCATTACATGCGTTGACAAGCATTAAAGAAATTTTCCAGTGGGGAGGCAAGCATGAGAAAGCCTTCGACACTTTGAAGGAAAAGATCAGCACAACACTAGTTCTGACATTGCCAGATTTGCAGTAGCCATTTGAGATCGAGACCGATGCCAGTGGGTTTGCCATGGGAGCAGTTTTGATGCAAGGAAGGAAGCCAGTCTGTTACCATTCAGAAACATTCTCTACTACGGTAAGTAACTATCCGACCTATGACAAAGAATTGTATGCTTTAGTACAGAGTGTGAAGAAGTGGAAACATTATATCATGGGAAAAGAGACACTCATACATACGGATCATCAGCCACTTCAATATTTACAATCTCAAACTAAAATACAACAAAGTAGGAATTTAAGATGGATGGGGTTCTTACAACAATTTCATCTCGTAATTAAGTAAAAAAGGGAATTCATAATAAAGTAGCAGACATGTTATCAAGGCCACCTACAAATGCTTCCATCATTCTTCAAAATAGTTCATTAACACATGAAAGTTATATTGAAGAGTATGTAGAAGATAAAGATTTTAAGAAAGTATATGCATCACTAATACATGGTAAACAGGAAGAGAACTATTTTGTGCATGAACAACTCTTGTATCATCTAGGTAAACTCTGTATTCCAGAGAAAGAAAGAGTGCATGTGATCCGAGAGGCACATAGTTCATTAATTGCAGGGCATTTTGGGGTAAGTAAAACGTTGTCTGTATTGTAGAATCACTGTTATTGGCCTCAAATGCAAGAAACTGTAGCTAAATATATAAGGGGTTTTGTTATGTGTGCAACAAGTAAGCCTAGCAATAGGAAATTGGGTTTGTACACTCCTCTTCCATTTTCTTCTCGTCCTTGGGAAAGCATTTCTATGGACTTTGTAGGAGGACTACCTATGTCTAGAAAAGGGCATGATTACCTATATGTTGTTGTCGATAGGTTCAGCAAAATGTGTATCTTAATGCCATGTAACAAGTAGATCACTGCTGAACAAACAACTCATTTATTCTTTCAAAATGTTGGGTACATTTTGGGCTACCCATGTCTATTGTATCTGATCGAGATTCCTGGTTCTTGGGAAAATTCTGGTCAACCTTATGGTAGCTTATGGACACTAAACTGAAGAAAAGTACAGCTTTTCATCCACAGACCGATGGGAAAACAGAGGTAGTGAATAGAACATTGGTTCAGCTGCTCAGAGGATATTGTAGTAAGCATCCTAAACTTTGGGATGAGCAGTTGCAGTATATACAACATGCTTACAATCATGCAGTTCATTCTTTCACGAAAAAATCTCCTTTTGAAACTTGTTTTGGTTATCTGCCAAAAACACCGATGGACTTCTCTTTTGGCAAAGATGCAGTGGATGAACATCATGATGTAGATAAAGCTTTGAAGTTCATTCATAGAATCCAAGCAGTGCAGCAGGCAGTTCAAGAACAGTTGGAGAAGAGCCAGGCAAAGTACAAAGCCAGGCATGACAAGCATCGAGTTGATCATGAATTTCAGGTTGGTGACCGAGTTTGGTTACATATCACCAAAGAAAGGATGAAAGGTGAAGGTAAAAAGCTTAAGCCTATCAGGTATGGTCCTTTTGAGATCTTGGAAAAGATCGGTACTAATGCTTTCTGCTTGAATTTACCTCCATACATGCAAATTTATTCAGTTATCAATGTTGAGAATCTTAAATTGTATGAGCCTCCTATAATAATGGATGAGGAAATTAACATACAGATTCCTTCAATAGATGATTTGGCACCTGAATATATGAGAGAGTTGCAGGATGATGTTATTCTTGATAGAAATGTAAGAACTTCATGAAGGGGGAATGTTGAGTACCTTCGAGTGGGGCTGAAAGGAATGCATCCTAGCAAAGCAAGATGGATGGAGATTGGTAAAGTGAGGGAACTTTACCCTCACTTGCAGAATAATTCAGGCTTTTGGTGGTCCAAAATCTCTCCAGTGGAGAGGATTGATCCAGCAGATTATTTCTCTTAGAAGATCCAATATGGTACATGGTTCATAGAAACGAAGTTTGAAGAAATCGGACGGCAAAACAAAATACACAGATCGAAAAAGTTCTCCTTCCGCACATTGGAAGGAGGAATGCTTTCGGCAGCTGCAACGGTGGAGGCTTCAACACATCGAAAGGCGGAATTCTTTCTATAGCCGCAAGGTCGGAGGCTTCAACACATCAGAAGGCAGAATGCTTCCGGCAGCTGCAACAGCGGAGTATTCAACACATCGGAAGGCAGAATGCTTTCGGCAGCTGCAACGGCAGAGGCTTCAACACATCAGAAGGCGGAATGCTTTCAGCAGCCGCAACGGCAGAGGCTTCAACACATTGGAAGGCAGAATGCTTTCGGCAACTGCAACGACGGATGTATAAAGGCTCCCGGTAGCTGCAATGATAGGCTCAGTCTTGATCGGAAGGGAGGATGCTTCCGGCATCCGCAACAGCGGATGAGAAAATGACAAAACCTTCCGACTCAAACATTGCAATGGTTCGCGCAGGGCGCATTTTGGGAATGGATTTGCAGAATCTTGATGCCGTGTGATTGTAATGCCAGGAGATGAATAGCCTGTTGGCATTGGAGGGAAGAAGGTGAACAGTCTTGCTGCTGCATTGAACAGTCGCGCTCTTGAGCGTTTGTCCATTGTAACAGCAAAGAGGAGTATAAAGAAGGTTTGTGAAGAAGCACAAAGGGGGATTTTTCTCAGAGATAGGAGCTAAGCGAGTTTGCTGTGAGACGAGCCATAGGTTGCTCTTTGAAGTCGACTACCTTTAGTTGTTTGGCTTCTTTGACTGTTGAAGTCAAGATTGTAACTTTCATAGAGGAGGTCTTAAAGACTTTGCTGTTGATACCTATCTTCTGTGATTGTCAAGAGTCAATCTGTCTTCTCTGTTCTATTTGGCTTCTCTTTGCTTCGAAAGCCAATTTGTATTATTCCAAAGAAGAGGTCTTGGAGACTTTTTCCCATACTACTGAACTGATCTGCAGAGTCTAGAACCATTTGTACCATTTTTTCTAAAAGAATTAATTGGATCGGTTCCCATTGGAGAGGGACCCAGAGACGTAGCCTAGTGGAGGGGGTGAACTTCGTTATCAATTTCTATCTGTGACTTTGGGTTCTGTGTTCTCTGCTTGGCATTTGTTATCAGTCTTGTTTTCATTCCTGTTCTGAGCATTTAATTTCTACAAATACTGTCCACTAATTAATCTGTTGAATGCATTCTTTTCACAACAAACTTTTAATGCATTAAAGTTGAGATCCTACGGATCAACTAAATGTTTGAATGCTCTGTGTGTAAAGGGTGTGGTGAATGGACCTTCAATGGTCCAGTATTTATAGGCGCTGGTGTGGTTGTGTGGGGAAATGGGTGCATTAATGGCAGACTTGACGTTCCAACTGGAATACACGAGTGTGAACTAATGGGAAATTGCTTTCGGTGCTCGAGGTTATAAATGCACGATGGGAATATTGAGGTCATCATCTAGTGTCGGTGTGAAGAGTGGTCGATAGGACTGGGCGATGAAGATGGTCGATGGTTTTGTAAGGGTTGATTTTAGGTCAGTTGGATGAATTGTTTAATTTGTTTTGTTGTCTCAACCAGAGCTTCGTTTTGTGGTATGAAATTGAAGTCTTTAATGAAATTCCCCCTGAGTTCGTGCCATAAGAAGGTTTCACCTCTAGCTTCCTCCATCTTATACCATTTATTTGGCAAGTCAGATAGGGTTGAGGGAAACAAATGTGGCCAGGATCTTTCATCTTTATATCCCAGTCTTCTCCACTCTGTTTCACAAGTTTTGATATGTTCTTCTGGGTTTTGACCTTGGGTAAAGATAGGTATCTGGGCTTGGTGGGTTAATTTCTTTCCTCTGAATCGCTCGACAAAGTAAGTCGAAGTAGTTGTCCAGGTTTGTAGTTTCGTCTGATGGATATCCCACCATCTAACTACTTGACCTGTAAACGTTTCAACTAAGCTTTGAAGTCGGCCATGTTCACCAATATTTTTAGATACTTGTTCAACGTGTATGACTGGTGATTCTCTCTCTTTATACCTTGGTAGTTGGGTAGTGTTTAAATTGGTCGGTTGTAAGGTGGGGTGTTCTCGTATTTTCCTTTCAAAGACTTTGGGGATGATTAATACTATGAAGCATTGTCGGGTGTGTTTTTTCTGTACTTTTTGTATAGTCCAGCACCCTATTTTTTGTATTTCGTAATTCTCAATCTCCTAGTCATATAATTCAGCATCTGAATTATAACCAATTGAGTCCTGGTTACCTAAGTGAATTTCTCCATGGATGTTTGGTTCTGTGTAGTCTATATTGTTGTGGATTTGGTAAAGTTGTATGACATCGACTTCTTCATCAATGGGTTCAGTCCAAGGCTCTCCCTGGGATGGATGAATGGGTACAATGACCTTTTGACCATTTCCTTTTAATTTGATGTGTTCCTTGTCTAAAGATATGGATGCTTTCATCTTCCGACCCCAAGGTCGACTGATTAGCACCGAGAAGGATCTAGATCCTTTCTTTGGGTCAATAATTTCGAAATCAACCTTAGTTGAGATTCCTTTGATGGTCATGTCGACGTTTTTCCAGAATCCAATGGGTTTGATTAGGCCTTGGTCGATGAGTTTCAGGTATATGCCTGACTCGTATAGTCAAGGTTTTCCCATCTGTTCCCAAGTGTCTTGGGTCATGATATTTACTTGTGACCCAAAGTTGAGCACTACTTATCGGATGTGGTAACCTTCGATTTCCAGGTCGGCATCACTTTTGTCTTTTTGGTTCAAGTGGCAGATGTTTTTGGTTTGTTTTTCCAGGTTTGTTCCTTTTATTTCATGTAATAAGTCAATGAAGTGCGATACTGTTTTGTCTATTTGAACAAGTTGGATTAGTTGATTTACTGTGTTGGGTCGACTATTATGGAGGTATTTTTGTCGGGAAATGTCTTGAAAGATGTGGGTTGCTTGTTTATATGTTTGGTTTTCCTTTATTGGGTCAGGATAAACGTTTGTGTCATTAATTTTACTAATTTGGGGATTATCAAGTCTTGTTTTTGTGCCTTGTCGAGTTACAATATGTAGATTTTTAGTGGTTATTACATCATTCTTTTGCACACAAGACAAGACATTAACATTTTTCTTGGTATTAATTTTTTCTAGCATAGTAGGACAATCCTCTAATGAGTGATCACCTACTCCACAGTGGGTACAGAATTTGAGATCAGTCCTGTCCTTGTATGGACAGTCTGCATACCGATAACCTTATTTGTAGCATATGAAGCACTGGGTGGGTCGATGTGGGCGTATGTCACGATTCCCAGGAAATCGACCTCTTCCTCCATAACCTTGGCATCAATTGTCGTATCGACGCTCATATCGTTGGCTATCGTATCTTTGTCCATTCTAATCATTTGGTGGATTGTTTTGCTCGTTATGTTGCACTACTGCATTTGTTTGATATACCGCATGATAGTTCTGTTGGCTATTTAGGTTTAACTGACAGTCAGTGGTGTTGTGACTTTTGGTTTCACAGATGGCGCACCAGGAGGGCTTGCCATTTTTCATATTAAATGGGAAATCTATCGTAGAGTGATCTCTGTTTTCCTGGCAAATGTCGTAAAAGGATTTGGTCTGTACAAAGTGGACATCTTGTTGGCTATATTCTTGTCAACAATTATATTTGGAATGGTCGTTAGTTCAGCATTTAGTGCACCAGATCTCCTGATTCTTGAGGTTGATCTCTTTCAAATACTTCTGTACATTCTTGAGCTGTTGTTCCAACCTCTGGTCTGTGGGGTATGCGGGTATATCTTCATCCATCTCAACCTGAAGAGCTTTTGTTAGCACTTCCTCATACATTTTGAACGTCTCTAGACTAATGTGTCGACGTACGTTTTACGATAGTCTTGCAAGAAACCATTGAATTAGTAATTGTTCATCAATAACATAATCCAGTTGGATCAGTAAATATTTCCATCGCTTGTTGTAGTCGCGGACAGATTCTCCTGGCTTTTGTGAAGTGGTTTTGAGTTTCTTTGCGGCCAGGTGCTTAGCATCGGGAGTTTTAAAAAATGACAAGAACTGCGCCTTAATCTCAAATTTTGTTGCTCTGGGTTGTCTCTCCGAAAAGGTCATGTACCATGTCAATGCCCTTTTCCTTAAGGCTCCTACAAACTGTGCCATTTTTCAATCTTCATCTATAACTTGGTTGGCTTCCCAGGTCGACTCGCAGACAAGCCAATGTCATCGGGGGTCTTCGTCTCCCTCATAAAGAGGAATGTGAGCTGATCCATGACCCATGTCTGAATCACTTTCATTGCTCTCAGAAGTTGGTGGGGGAGGAGGTGGGGGTGGTGGGGTTATTGATGTAGGTGTGCCTACGGAATTCTGGTCGATGGAACTAGCGTTCTCATCGGATGTCAATTCTTTGTCGACGTGCAGTTGTTTAGTGTTGACTTCTCCTATCGGTGGTCCACTGCAACTATTGGTTCACAGTTCTGATTGTTCAATTTCTTCTAAAGCTGTATTTGGTGGGGGGGGCACTCCTTCATGTGTCAGTAAGAGCAAGTGGATACTTCGGAGGGAGGTTGTCGCTTGAAACGTCACCCAGTTCCCTTCCACTGGTTGATGTATAATAAGGTGTCATCCAGGGTCTAGTTCGTCGCCTAGTCAGCTCCTTATAGTGAAGTCACCAACTCATAGTCGGAGGTCGTCTTCGACAATAGTCTATATTCTAGTACATGGATTCAATGGGGAAAGGGTTGTGCCTTCATCGAGAGCTCTTAGTTGGAGAGCTTCTGGTCGCTCTATCCACACTTCTTCCTCCTTGGGGGATGCTTCTTGCTCAATGCCCTCTTCCTGTCAGTCATGACCCGACTCTGGCGGATTTTCTTCCTTGTTGTTCTCCCTAGGGTTTTGTCCTCTGTGAAGCTCTAAGGCCCTTTCTCGTTGTGCTTCCCTTCTCTTGTGTCTCTCGTCCCTTTCTTCTTTCTGAATGTCTGACATACTTTCGTACAATCTATCCTCTCGAGGTCCCTTTTGGTCGACTTCTCATTACTAGTGACTGCTATCTGGTTTGTGTCGACTAGGATCCACTATACTCTATCTATGACACATGACCAGATGCGCCCCCATTTCCTACCTGACGCTTTTAGAAATCCCAGATAGTTTGATTTATTTGCTCAGGAAGTATTCCCACTCCCTTTCTGCAATGAATTTCTCCCACTTCCTCTGCTTCTCCTCCCAGTTAGTGTTTGATGGTTGTTCGTACAGTGGTGGTCGATGTTCAACAATGTGTCCTGCTCTTTTCTCGATCAGGAATTTGAACAGCAAGGTTGGTAGGGAACACAAAAATTGTTCGGTGAAATCTGTGTAAAATTTCTCTTTGACAGTTTCTACCGAAGTTCTGTCTTCGACTGCCTGCTCCTCACAGAAGTCGTCGGCGATTTTTTCAAACCACTCCGACAAATTTGTTCTACCCTCTCAGATCCATTTCTCCAGCAACTGTTGTTCTTTAGTTGCATCCGGCTTTCTCATCCAGGAGTTTCTTCAAGAGTTGGGGCACTGATTCGACAAACTTTTCTGCGTTTCTATAAAAAAAAATATTTCTTTTTCTTCAGCGACTGTTAATTTGTTCCTTTGTGCGTAATTCTGCAAGTAGTTTGCAATTTTATGTTCCCACCAGTCCTTAATCTCTTGTTCTGGTATCATATGTGAGCATATATTTTAGTCATGTACTACCGGCAACAGAACCAATGTCGTAATCTCACAGATCACATAAGGTTACCAATAATACATACTAAAACATACATAAATATAAAACAGAGACAAGAGACAAGAACAGATAGAAGTGAAACGGATTATATTATTATAGTGAGTCCATACAATGCAGAGAACTGAACTGAGTTCTCGTTTGGATCAACAGCCTAATATACATAATTTACAGACGGTTACAAAATAACTACCTGTCAGTTCGGTGAACCGACACGACTTTTCAGATAGCTGACCTAATCTTTTAGTTTAGTCGGCCGACCGACATAGTCGGATGATCAACTAAGTCGGTTGATCGACTAAGTCGGTCCTTGTTCAAGTCGACTTATCGACTTGATCCTTCTACATAGACCCAACCACCCATCCTCTAGAAGTCATGCTGGGAGAAAATAATCATCCATTGTGAGTCATGTTGATACTGTTGAAAACACTAACCATTCAAAATGAAATCCCAAGTTCCCTTGTAATATTTTCAAAGGAGACCACCTTACTCACCATTTCCCTACCATTGCAAAAGCATGAAGACTATGGTTCCAAGGAAATCATGTTTCTAAACATCCTGTAGTTTCTCAACAGCCTATTCAACCTTTGGTTGATCAAGTGGTAAAACCAATGTGATATTTGGTTCACCCCACTCTTCCTTCGGAGATTGACCTTTACCATGTGATTGAACCAATGTTATCTTTGGTCGATCCCACTCTTCCTTTAGAGATTGGCATTCATCAAGTGGTTGAATCGATTCCATCTTTAATCAATCCCACTCTTCCTTTGTAGAGCAAAGTGTCTTCTAGTCACATTTTATTCATCGCCAATTAAGAAATTTCTGAACAAGAGGGCACTAAATTTGTTTTGAATGAATCCCCACTAAGTTCTCAGATTGATTCCTTTGATTGGGATAGCCTAGTCGAACCACCACTTCCTTTGGTTGCACCTTTCCAGATAAAGGTTCAAGTTGAACACTACACGATTTCTCATTCTATTGTAGTTGAAGGAGCCTCTGTTAGTTTTTTATTCGCACGTGCTTGGAGAGGCATGGTATCTCCCAACACTATGTCAACTAATGATCGGTTGCTGGATTTTGATATAAGAACTAGTCTAGCTATGGAAATTCTTACTCAAGTACATGTTACTTTGAGTGGGAATATTTTCTTAGTTGATTTCATGGTTATTGAGGATCCCTTTGACTTTAATATACTCCTTGGGCATGATTACATATATGTTATGAAAGTCGTGGTGTATACACTCTTTCATTTCATATATTTCCTTCATAATGAAAGTATTGTCATTGTCAATCAGTTGTCATTTCTTGATCCTCCTCCTCGCATGACTATAGAGAAATTCTTTCCTTGATTGATTCCCAGTGTTTTAGTAGACACTACCACGCCATGGGTAAATTATGTGGCTTCATATCCCTTGTGTTCGATTGCTACTAAGAAGAATCCTATGGATTCATGATTACCTTCATGGGACTTGGTCCCAGTGGTTGACCGGGTTTTTTTCCTAATCGAGACTTTAGAGCTTGATTTCCACTCTATTGATCCAACTGAACCTTTAGGCATGTTCCTATCTCGAATGGTCTCCTTCCTTCGAATGAAGTCTTACTAGAATCTTTGATATAGTCTGACCTTCTAATGGATTTTGACTCAGTTGTGATTAAATCCAACCCTAACCTGTTTGTTGAGTTTGATCTTTCTAATGATCAATCATCATATGCTTGCACTATTGAGTCTTTGGACTCTCCCATCGCGCAACAAGTTAGTGATACTGATGAGTTTTATTCTTCTTATATATTTTTTGACTCCTATGACACTGAGTTTGTTTCTCCAGAATCTATCACCTCTGTCAACTTTATCTCTCCTCTTGAGGTTGATATTATTGAGTATAAATCCTTTGGAATTGTAACTATAAAGAATTTTTCTATTGATTCTTCCTTGATTACCCCTTTTGTATAAGATAACAAAGTTGCAAGTTTTTCTACCAAAGTGACATATATCAGACCTTTTCTTTTCAATATGATCTGGATGGTGTTGTTACTTGGAGACAATATTCTTAGTGGGATTTAGAACTCTTTACTCACCTTGCCTTGTTGTTCAAGTTGGAACCTCATTTGCTTACACCCTGCATGCACGTATGTGCCTAATTATGGCTTCCATGCTTTTTGCTTGTTATATAAGCCTTCATCTCTGTTCTCATTATCTCTAAACTTTGTTCCATTTTTCCACTACAACTTGACATCTTTTACCTAGAAGAGATTCTCCTTGAGTGTTTTTATCTTTCTCATGTTACTTACACTATGCTTCGGCTTGTTCCTTGTGCTTGGAACTAGTTTTGCATGCCCTTGAAACTCGTCTCCTCCCATTTAGATCATTCTTCCTACTTTCCTTCGAGCTCATTAAAAACAGGTAAGGACGTCGTGAGTTGACTTTTCCATACTCGTTAAAAATTTACAGGAAATATATGGAGTTATATTTAATCCCTGTTCTTACTCCTTAAATGTGACTAGATTTCCGAGTTCTCTTGTCCCTTCAAACTCGTTAATGAATGTGAAGGAACATCCACATAGGTATATGTTTACCCATTTTTCGGGACTTGTGGATTACTTACGAAAACAAAATACTTTATTTTCTTAGGAATCTATAAGAGATCTTCAGGTATATATTTATATATTTTCCAGACCTACAGGACTAAACTTACAAAAAATGAACCCTTTTTGAGCTTACTTTTCTCTTTTTCGTGCTTTGGACTCAAACATGAAAATGATTCTAAGCGTTCTTTATGCCATTGTCATGCTTGTTAAACCCTAGTATAAAGCATCGAGTTTACTGTTTTCCATACCATTCTCATAAATAAATGGAAATTTCTGAGTGATCTTGCTTGCCTTCACACTCGTTAAAACTAAAGAGTTTTTTCTTGCTTCTGAAGGAGCGTCGATACGGTGATAGTTTACCCCTTTTTTGGACCTTACCGACTAACTATGAAAAAACAAATACCTTAGTTTTATTGGACTAAGAGAGTTCTCCTCTATATTATTTTATACTTTTTTGGACTTAGGAGACTAACCTTACGAAAAATCCCCCCCCCCCAAAGTCTTCTTTGAAGTTTTCAAATTGTCAAAACTATGAAAACACCGTTGATCATTCACTAATAAGGCTTGTAAAATCCATGGATCAATTTTTTATCAAGAATTCTTCTGTCTCTTCTTCGAGCTTTCCAAACCATGAATAATGTCCTGAGTTTTATTTTTGGACTTGTTTAACATTTACAAGAAAGAGGGAAAAGGAATTTCATTCACATGTCTCTTACATCATGGCAGCAAGTCAGGTCAACAATTGAAGAAAAATTCTTGGAAAATCAGTCATCACATCTGCATAGAGGATAAAAAATTCATTTGAATCGAAGATAATTACAACAAAATACACATTTGAGAATCAATAGAAATAGAAAAAAATCATAAAAAATTCAACAGAGATAACGAGCTTATATTGGGAAAAACTTGGAAACATGTGATACACAAAATAATAAAAACAAACTAAGCAAAAATTGTGATCGAACTTTATGAATATTAAAATTTTTTTCCTTAGTTCACTATTTACAAAAAGAACATAGCCTCATATTCCACTGATATATCCTTTCTCCTGAATACAGGCTCAGCTACAAAGTCTAAAACGTACGCCAATATTGAAAACACCAACAACAAAGGTTTCCTCACCTTCAAAAAGTCTTGTATCCTTGAACAAAGCTCCATTTTTTATTCTATCAATAGTTGGGTTCTAGTTTTTGAACTTATCCTGATTTAGAGTTTTTACTCCTCTAGTTGGCTCCTTTTCCAATTATATGGGGAATCTGTCAATGTCTCCTACATTGCAGATTTGTATCGTTCGTCCTTTTGTGTAAAAATATTCCTAAGTCACTTGCATGTTGTGCTCACTGTCACTTTTGCGTTGTGCTCATTTATCAAGGATAAACCTTTGTTGCCCAATATGCAGTTGTATTAACCTTTTGTGTCGGCCACTCCCTTGTATCTATTCACTGACATCCAATATTCAGTGTTCTTTATTGCAAAAATTCATACTAATTCCAAATCCAATCAGTCTTTTCCTCATGTTGGATGATGGAGGATGACTTAATGCCTTCCTTCCAATGGATCTCTTCCTATCAAATTAAGCACATATTGCTATGGGAATGAGATTTAGAGTTTATTAAAGTACCTTGGGGATTTCAGTCATCAGTGGAAATTCCTCACACTATTGGGTAGAGGGAATATCTTAGTGTCTCCTACTTGATGGATTCTTCGGGTGTTTGACTTCAATACCATGTATTCATTCTTGTTAGAATTTACTAGGTACCTTGGGGACCATTTTCATTAATGGTGGTTTCCCTTACATTTGTTAACGGTCCTCATCAATGACCAGTAATCAAATGGTTTTCTCCATGTTCAACTTCAAATCCTTTATTCACATGGTTAGGATTCGTACCTTTGGGCGGTTTGGATTGAAGACCTTGGTTCAACGGTAGCATCATCCTCTTTTCCTATTTCCCTAGTTGCGCAATACCTTTTCACAATTCATATAACATTTGCTGAGACATAGATCCACCTTATATTCGTGTGCCTATGGTCGACTGTTGAGCATGGATCTACCTTGTTCATTTGTGTCCATGACTCCTTTAGATTATATATGGCTCCTTTTTTCACAGTGTGTGACCATGATAGTTACATCAATTTTACACATGTTGGATCCGCTAAAACATTTATGGCGATCATTTGTATATGGACATGTATGTTCCATAGATCAGTTTTGTTTGACATTTATCTCTCATTCGGTTACCTCTGTTAGAGCCTATGATATTGGATCCTCCATCTCTTCAACTTCTCATCTCAGTTATTTCCTTTTTATAATGTATTTCAGCTATTGTCTTCACCTCTAACCTCATACATTAGGGGGCATATTTTATAGCCTAAAATGACACAGCTTTGCCTGTGTCAACTTTCACATGTTTTCATCGCATGTCGACACTTCATGAAAAGTCACCATTAGTCACTGAAAAAAAACCTTGATTAGAGGTGGCATATATTGAGTTTTGTAACTCCATTTAACCTCTTCTCTAAGCCATCGTAAAGATATATGAACAAGGAAAAAAATTTCCATAATACACCAACCCCTGAAAATTCATGGAAATACCCTAAAAAGGATCTTTTTTTACCTACTCCCGAGTTTGCTTAAGAAAACCTACGATTTTCCCTTGACACTCACGAGTCTGCTTCATAAATTCTGCGAGTTTCACCTGAATTAGCCAAAAAAATATCAAATTAAGTAAATTCTCAAATTTGGGGTGGTTTGGGTGTTTTGGAATTGATCCCGCAGTTGTAGCTAAACCCTATTCGACCTTAACTCTTCATAAAAGTATATAAGAGAGGAAGAGGAGTACATGAAGGGGACTTAACCTTTGCATTGTTATGCTAGTGGAATTGGGACTCTCACCCCCCTACCTTTTCCCTATATTCCATCTTCCTATGTTGGAGAGATTGGAGGTTGAGATCCTTAGAGAAGAGAAGCACGAGATCCAAATCAAGGTTTCGTGAGGTGCCTAGCTTGAGTAGAAGGTAAAATTTGTACTTCTTCCTCTTGATAATAAATATGTGATTTTCTTCCCTTTCCAAATAATTGTCTAACTTATGTTATACCTTTGTTTATGATAAGATGTTAATGCTAATCAGTTTGTGGTTTCATGTTATTTTTATTATCATTGATTTACATATAGTCAAATTGGTTTGAGGAAGGTCGAAGCTTGTTTTGCAGGTCTCTTGGATTGAGGAGCAGGAAGAGCGATAAAGGAAAGTTTGGATTAGGTATGAGCCTTTCTTATGTTTGAATGTTTATTATGTATTCTTGCATAAATTTATACATATATATTTACAACCCTAGTATGTTGGTGGCCTATTAACCCCCGGCCATAGGAACACTTTCCTCCATAAAGGGTTTCTTGGTGAGTCATAGGATAGCCTTTAGAGTTTGTTAGATTGTTGAGTGTATTAAGGATCTGAACTAGAATTGGTTCATGAATCTTGTTGTATATATTTTGTAAGCCTTCGAGGAAATAATATGGGAAAACTATGTGAAATTAGGCCAAGGACATTGATTTGAGTTGTATCAGGTCTATGAAGATCATAACGTATATTTTGGATCAATGTAAATGTACAGATCCCTTGTGTTGAATAAAGGAAAGCCTATTTTGGCATATCTCTTTGTAAATGCAGTTCTTTTTGAGTGTATGATTTTATGATTTGAATGATTGATTAATCTATGTTAATGATTGAAAAATATGTGTATGTGTAATGTGAAATTAGTCTTTTGGGAATTGAAGGCTGCTGAGAATGTTTGATGGATTTTTGTGCGTTAAACACATGAGTAAACCACATGTCATTAATCACTGTAAGGATCGATGGTGAGTATACATTAAACAATGTCTTAAGTATGTGCAGGTATGGATGGAGTAGATTACAATAGAAGTGGATCAACGAATGAGACTGATTCCGCAACATAAATTTGCTTGAGATCTAATTATAGACTCAATAATCTGAGAAGGGGAAAGCATGAACAATCAAGATTGTGATTGGGAGATGGATCGATGATAGGGAAAGGATCCATAAGTTCAATGTGCATGAGAGATAAAATTCCAAAATTTTTATTGAAGTTCTGCACTTGATCATAGATCAATAGATATGTAAGAAGCCGCGACAAATCAATGACCGAGAATAGTTTTTGCGATGCCAAGGTACAATCTTGTTAAAGTTGCGGAAATATAATTTTGGAAGAAAAGATACGGGAGATGAATTGCAGAAGTAACTTGAGAAGATTCGAAAACGCAGACCCGTAATCTGTAATTATGAAAATGTTGAATTGTAGAAAGATGGAGTTTCGAAAATACTGAGGTTGTGGAAGAGAGCTTGCGGAAAGGAGTTTGTAGAAGCCGAAATCCTATCACGAAAGAGTAAATTTCTTGTTTGGTTCCATCTGGTTGAGTTGGATGCAGATAAAGAACCAACGAAGAATATTTTAATCAGTAATTTAGACTCATTAGGATCTATAAGGCCAACTAAATTTTATTTTGGCATCACCCTCTCTCTTTTCCATACTTTCTCATTTTATTCCATGCTCCTTTTGTACCTGCATCCAACCTTGTCAGTGATTTCCATAAAAAAAGAATCAATCTACCAGATTACATGTGTCCTCAACTGTGATAACCGTCAATTCTCTAGGAATTCTCTTCCCATACATGGTATGTCAATCTTGGTCCCACAACTAAGATTCACATTCTTCCCGAAATCAAAGATTTAGCCTCTGGGATCCACATCAAGCTAGGCTACAAGTACACCTAACACCCTTGTATCTACCTAGTGGTTCATTTCACACTTGATGTAACATCCCTTCTCAGTGCATAAGAGGGATACCTTGTACTTCTAGCACCCGAGGAAATTGAATTCTAACCATGAACCTAAAAAAAATGCTAGGGTGTGGGGTACCACTTAACATGCACCCCACAACATATTAATTAAAAATACCTAGGTATAACACAATGAGCACAACTATATGCCATACCATGGACATGATACTAGTTATTAAGATTTTAAACGAGGATACATATAATTAATTGCAAGAAAAATAAAATAGGCAAGCAACAATTAAAGATAAACACACAATGTTTATGTGGAAAACCAAAACCGGGAAAAACCACCAAATTAGATCTATTATCTCCCTTGACCTAAACCGACCAGGATGGTCTAAGTGAGCTAAACACCACTCACATCTAGGACACTTTACAATGGATCATCCTCAATCCTTATAAATACTTCCTTGCATCAAATACCATGGGCCACCAATACCATGGAAAAATACCATTGGTCTCCAAATACCATGGTCCAAAAAAACACGTTGAGACCTAAACCATTTGACTCATTCCCAAGTCAAGGTTAACCCTATCAGCAGTGTGGGTGGATCATGAGACACATAAGTGTGAAGTGTGGAGCATGAAATAGTTGTAGCTAGGGTTTTACCCCTATCTTGTGCGAATGAGCACCTACTAAGGATAATGGATTCCTTAGTAGCAGTTCAATAATATGTGAAATAAAAGATGCTAAACAGTAATAAAGATTAATATAAACATGTTCATGAAGCAAAACAACAAAAATTAAAGAATGATTTTTTTTATTGATCTGACCTCCAATGTGAAGGTTCGTGAAGCTCATTGCGCTGATCCGAGAGGTTGCTCCGAGCTCCAGCTGTTCCTTCTCTTTCTCCAATGGTGGAAATGGGCCAAAATGGGCTCTCACGGTGAAAGTAGCTCAAGGGTGAGCTAGGGTTTCAAGAGCAATTTTGGCAGAGGCAGGATACTTGTGATTGTGGATTTGGAATAAGGGGTCTCCATCACTTGTTTATAGTGGTGGAGTGCCGGTTTAGGGTTAGGGTTTCAGCTGTTTAGGGTTTTTTCCTCCTTTTCCTCATTATTTTCTATTTTTTCTTCCTTTTTGGATATTTTTACTTTTTTGGAGGAATTTTGGATATTTTTGGAGAAAAAGAGGGTTTTATGGCCTTTTGGAGGCATTTTAAGCCTTTTGGAGGCTTTTTAGATGGTTTTATGGGTTTTTCATGGAAATATGGTAGGAAAATGGACAAATGAGCCATGTAATGGGGTAGATGAGGTAGTGAACCCTTTTTTGGTGTTAACAGATTTCCCCCTGATGTGCGAGGGCAGGATCTCATCGTATGGCCGATGGACATCATAAGTCATATTCGTTTTTCCTGGGGTGTGGAGAAGAGAAGGAACCAACTGAAGCCCGGAACGACGATCTCGAACCAACTGCAAGGACTGAAAAGTACATAACCTCAATAATGGATGAGGAATCATCTGATCATCTGGACGAGGCGGGCATACCCATGCTCGTATCAAGATACATAAAAATAACTGTGAGGCCCGAAAAGAGGGACCTGTAGGATACATAGAAATCCTCTGTGTATATCATAAGGGTCCAGAAGGGACACAAATCTGGAACATACTACTGGGCTGACCATGTCTGAGCTGAACAACTGATGCACTGGAATGACAGCAGTGCTACTGAATGTGGTTCCAAAGGAACTAATGAGCTGCTAGATCAAAGTGACAACGGTCATACTTGCAATGGTACACTGATCTGGAACCGAACTGGGTACTCAAGGAAGCATGGAACTGGATGGCTTCTGAATACAATCGCCAATGCAGCCCGGACATCCACGGGAACATATAACTGGTCGTTTCCAAAGTGACTCACCAATGTGCTATAGTTGGGCGAAATCCAGGGTCTTCGACACATAATGGAAAGGATATACATCCTGTGTGATTCTCAACGATGCGATTAAGGTGCTGAAGTCGAGCATGTGAGAAACAACTATTCGGAGAGGCAATGATGACTCCTCCCAAAATGGTCCGTAGGCACTCACCACAGATGGTGATGGGTCCAAGGCACAGGGGCCTCTAGGTATATCCTCTGGAATAGAGGGGCTGTCGTCGACAGAGGGAGACCTGCAACTGTCAAGGAAATGATGTTTCCTTGACAGGAGCACGAGGTGAAAAACCAAACTGTGATAGTACTGATGGCAGGAGTGATAAACTGGGGGGAATAACTGGGCAAGTAGAGTGGGTGGACTCAAACTTCATTTGTTCAGAGTATGATGGCAGGGACGATCGGGAAGCATATGAAACTGACTGGTGGTAAAGGGATCATAGCGGTATAGGATCTGAGGGTGAATGAGCTGAGGGAGACTCAAGCTGTGGTAAAGTGGCAGGAGATTGCAGAATACTCTGAACAAAGGCGACCTGATTGGGGGTGCTGTCGAGAGGATCGATCATAGCGCCAAGAAGCACGGGGGGACTT
>LPNX010826324.1:0-126726 GCA_001517045.1 Pseudotsuga menziesii | reverse complement strand
AAGTGAGAGCGAGAAATGATCTCAAGCATCATCACGAGCTCGGAAAAATGAATCCGGCGATATGAAAAGTGTTAAAAACGGAGAGCGGCCGAAGTGGCGCGCAAACTGAGGTGACTGTTGGTATCGAAAAAATGGGCAAAAATGGTGTAGCAAAACATAATGCAACGAGGTGACCATTGTGATGGTTTCATCATGCTGATTCCAATGGTGGAAACGGTTCAGAAAACGGACTCCGTCTGGGTTCAGAATGGCCAAACAAGAGAAAAGTCAACGGACTATAAATAGTAAGTGGGCCCAACATGACATGTGTCATTTGACTAGTGGACTTTGACTCGTGATCGCAGTGGACCAGAGATGAGGTGTCATTTCTGGACAATCTGACCAGTCGATTGCAGAGTCGGGAGATACAGGTATTCCGTTAAACTCATACCTGCATTGTTTTTGGGTTTTTGGGGGGGGTAGTGGGTCCTAGGGGATGATTTGTATGGTCCACGTGGGTGGAACGCGGGTTAGGGGGTCGAAACTGCGGTCGCAGACTGTGGGACAGCCGCGGTTGGGGACCGTGAGTTCAGGCCTGACAGCTGCGGTCAGAGGCCGCAGCTGTAGGCTTGACAGCCGCGGTCAGAGGCCGCGGCTGTAGGCTTGACAGCCGCGGTCGGAGGCCGCGGCTGTAGGCCTGACAGCCGCGGTTGGGGGCCAAGCTGTTCCGGTTTTTTGGATGAAAGGGAAGGTCTATTAGTTTGAGATGAGTCTGATGAGACTTCGTTGTGTGATTAACAGGATGCCGCAGGTGCTATGGAGGGAGCGGGAGATACCAGATGATATTATGACCATCGTCCGAGAGGACCGTCGGGTGCGGTCGATGCTAGGGATTTTCAGACTGCTGAAGATCGCTGAGGTGCCTATGATGCGGTCAACAGGATTGCTACTGAACCGGTTGGTTGGTTTCTGGGAGCCAGACATGCTGGCATTTCAAGTGCAGGGAGAGAGGGTGGACCTCACCCTGACTGATGTTTATTTTTTGACGGGGTTGCCCTGCCTGGGGAGGGTAGCAAATACATAGCCGCGGGTGTCTGCAGACCTTGATATGGATGACATGTTGAAGCGGTTCTGTCGGCTGGAGGCTCAGGTGCATCGGAATGCACTCTTGGTGAGAGACCTACGGGAGCCAGCAGTACAGGTGATGGCAGCATGTGTGGTGCATATTTTGGGGTCCCAGTCACCGGAGAAGGTGTCTGGGGGTCAGATGCAGCTCGTGGAGCGTGTACTGGCCGGGACTTATTTTGCATGGGGCCAGATGTTCCTGACCTGCGTGCAGCGATAGCTGACCACAGCGAAGGAATCTGGTAAGGGGTTCTGCTATGGTTCATTTTTATGTGCATTCTTTATGGAGAGGGTCCCCACCCTGTGGCCGCGGGTGCCAGTCAGAGCGGGAGGCTTGAGGGAGCCTCGAATGGTGCGGTGGGGAGAGATGATGCGCCACCGTGGTGGCGGAGACGTTGGGAGGTACTTTACACAGGAGCTGTACCTGCAGTGGCTCCATCTACCACTGACGCTGGAGGATTATCCATATAGGGATATGGACTTCACTGGAGATCCAGATGCGCCACGGCCACCAGGACAGGCATGGGGGCCAGATGGTATGTATGATTTGATTGCATTGTCCAGTTTTATGTATATGATATATTGTTGATATATTGGGACTGATAAATGGGTGATTTGCAGATGTGGGTCCGAGGCCACCGCCAGGGCATGTGGCACGTAGAGGGATTGTGGCCGTTCCAGCTTTGCCTGGGCGGGGGGAGGTGCGTTGTCGAGATGCAGAGGGGACACTGGAGTCCGTACGGGCACTACTCGACCGTCTGCTGGTGGGAGTGACTAACGAGGGCTGTCGAGACCTGGATCCGGACGTGGTCCAGGATTGTATGAGGGCACCCCGGGATTTTAGATCGATCGCGATCCGGGTGGCCCTATTGGCAGACAGGGCACGGGCACAGGAGCCCAGATGGGATGAGGACTCGTCGGAGGAGGAGCGAGGAGAGGATTCAGAGGCAGCGGACACTGACAGTGATGCAGGGTACGACTCTCATTAGGGAGAGTAGGGGGCTCCCCCCAATTTTTTGTAGCTACGGCCTGTACCTTATGAGGCTTTTAGGGATGTATATACATTTTTTGTAGAGCTGAGTACAGGGGTACGCAGGACATGTATAGCATTGTAACATGTATTTTTTGATATGTATATATTTATGCACATGGATGCACCTTTTTTATGATGTTTTATCATTTGTACGCACGTGGATGCGCTTGATGATGTGTTATATGTTTGTATTGCACGTGGATGCAAGTAGTTTAGGATGTTGGGCACGTGGATGCCCCTTGTGTGTTTTATGTGATGTGACATGATTTAGTTATGATTAGGCATGTGGATGCCCCTATGGATGCAAATGTGGTTTTATGGTTTTTGTTCATGGATGTAAATGTTTATGCAATGCAGTCTTTTTGGTTTTTTATATAGTTGGATGAGATGCTATAATGTATGGTGGAGATGTTATATGGTGTGATTGATATGCCAATCTAGGATGTTATTTGCCATTTGATCTGCGACACTATTTTGAGCTCTTGGGACATGTGTGAATGTGATGGATTCAAATTGTCGGCTGAGTTGTTTTGTACGCAGGAATTTTCTAAAGAGGCAGGGATCACATACCTGGTAGCAATTGTTGAGCTGGGAGACAAGTAGCTAGGAGTCTAAGAACACATGAAGGTGACATATACCCATCTGGAGGGTAGCAGTCAGGAGACCGGTCATAGCATCATATTCCTCCTGGTTATTGGTAGCGGCACCTATACATATTCCGTCAAGGTGAATCACTTCATTGGAAGGGGAATATAAGACCCATGCTACAGAAGCCAGGTTGGGAGACCAGCGGCTTGCCCCATCAGCAAAGCCAATGTAACGAGGTGGAATATGGTCCATCTGTGGGCATGCAAAGACGATGAATGTGAGATTATGGTAAAAAAGGTAAAAAACAAAAAAGGAGAGCAAACTGTACAATGCGGACCAATGAGGTCGCGGTTTCAGTTATGGGTAAAAACGTTTAAGATACAACCCATTACGGGGGTTGCGTAAAGGGTGGCCTTCAGAGTCAGCTAAAATGTATGCCCCCTTGTCGAGGCAAGTCTACACGATGTAAGGGCCTTTCCACATGGACTCAAACTTTCCTTTACCGGTTTTGTCGTGGGCTTGGTCATAGGCGAGGACGAGGTCCCCTTCGTGGAAAGTTCGAGGGTGAACATGTTTGTCATAACTGGATTTGGAGCGGTTTTTGGCAGCTTCGATGTTCTGGAGAGTGGCACGACGATCTTCATCGGCTTGTTTGAGAGATAGCAGACGTTTCTCAAGGGGGGAGGTATCGGGGAGAAGCTCAACGGCGATGTGTGAGGCAGGAATCTGACACTCGATGGGGAGGACAGAATCTACACCGTGAACTAAATGAAATGGGGTAAAACCAGCGGCGGTCTTGGTGGAGGTACGGTAAGCCCATAAGGCAGGGAATAGCATATGGTGCCAATTGGACTTATGCCAATCAACAGTGCGTTGAAGTATGGTTTTCAGTATTTTGTTAACAGCTTCAACTTGACCGTTCCCCTGAGGGTAGTAAGCAGAGGAAAATTGGTGCTCAAACTTGAGAAAGGTGGATAGCTCGCGCCAAATGAAATCTTCAAAGTGTGATCCATGGTCTGAGACCAACTGTTTAGGGACCCCGAATCGAGTGATAACATGGTTAAAGAAGAAATGGGCAGCGGTGTCAGCGGTACAGTTGAAGGTAGGCATGGCTTCCACCCATTTGGTGAAGTAATCAATGGTGACAACGATGTACTTATGGCTGTTAGCAGATGGGGGTCTACACTCCATGAAGTTGATGGCCCACTTGCAAAAGGGACCAACGGTGATGACTGGGTGTAATGGAGCAGGTGGTGTCTGGGCCTTGGGGGCAAAAAGTTGGCAATTATGGCAATGTTTGACCGCAGTGATGCAGTTGGTGAAAATTGTGGGCCAGAAGTATCCGGCGCGGACGAACTTTTGGGCAGTGGCCATCCCTGAGAAATGGCCGCCGCAGGCACCGCTATGACAATCATTAAGGACCTGTTCAGCTTCCTCGTGTGTAAGGCAACGATGAAGAATTGTGTCGACTCCTCGCCGGTAAAGGACATCCCCTAGGAGGAGGTAGCAAGAGGCCTGGTGACGGATACGATGACGTCCATTACGAGTGACGGTGGGTCGGAACTTCTGCGTGTGCAGGTATAACAAGATATCACCGTACCACGGGTCATTGGACGAGATAGTGAACAAGTGATTATCTGGTAACTCCTCGGAGATAGGTGGGGCCGGGATGAAGGAAGGGAGATCAGTGATGAGTTGGGAAAGTGCAAGGGCTTTAGTGCTCTTAGGTGTTCAGAACGTGAGGTCATATTCCTAGAGGATAATGACCCATTTAGCCACACGGCCTTGCAGGAGCCGCCGGTTTAAGAGATATACCATGGGGTTAGAATCGGCGATGACTGTGGTATAACTAAGTAAAATGTAGTGTCGCAACTTTTGGACGGAAAATACCACTGCTAGGGCTAGTCTCTCCTCATATGGGTAACGTAGGGGTGGGCCGGACAAGGTCTGGCTGACGTAGTAAATGACATGCTCTTGGTGGGAGGTGTCTTCTTGAACCAAGACTCCAGACACAGCATGCTCGGATGCCGAGACGTAGAGGATGAAGTCCTGAGAGAAATCCGGAGGGGAGATCAAGGGGGCTTGTGTGAGAGCTTTCTTGAGGGCTTCGAATGCGGCTTCTACTTGCTCGTCCCAGACAAAGGGTATGTGGGTACGGAGCAGGCGCAAGAAACCGTGAACGGTTGTGGCGTAATCAGGAATGAAGCGTCGAAGAAAATTGGATCGCCCTTGCAGACTTTGGAGTTGTCGGAGCGTTCGAGGAGAGGGAAGGTCTAAGATGGCTTCGAATTTCAGGGGATCAACAGTAATTCCTTTCTGGGAAATAATGAAACCTAACAATCGGCCTACTGAAATGCAAAAGACGCACTTGTGTGGGTTCAAGCGGATCTGATATTTGCGACAACGCAGAAAAACTTGCCGAAGGTCATTAAAGTGGTCTGATCATTTTCGGGAACGAGCTGTAAGGTCATCAAGGTAGACGAGCAGGATATGGACCAAATCATGAAAGCAATAGGTCATGGCCCGCTGGAATGTGGCACCAGCATTTTTTAGGCCAAAAGGCATGACCGATAGGCAAAGGTGCCCCATGGGGTAGTAAAAGCGGTTTTGTATTGGTCTTCCTTTCGGATTTGGATCTGATTGTATTCGAAAAAACCGTCCATGAACGAGAGGACTTCATGCCCCGCACATGCATCAATGAGCTAGTCAATAAATGGCGTAGGGAAATTGTCTTTGGGACAGGCGCGGTTTAAGTCTCGGAAGTCAGTGCATACTCTAAGGGTGCCTTGTTTCTTGTTGACAGGAATCGGGTTTGAAAACCAAGTGGTATAGGCAATAGGATAAATGAATCATGCCGTGCGAAGCTTTTCAATCTCTGCTTTGACAGCTGGGAGTTTTGAGGGATGAATGGGACGTTGTTTCTGACGAATGGGGGGTACATCAGGCCATGTGTCAATGTGATGCTCTATAATGGCAGGGTCAAGACCAGGCATTTCGGTATAGGACCAGGCAAAGACATCACGGAATTCTTTGAAGAGTGTTTTGTATTCCTCAATCTCCTGCTCAGTGCAAGATGCTCCTAAAGCGATGAGTTCGGGGGTGCCTCCTGGGGCAGCGATATCAATTTGGATGACAAGTGAGATGTTGGCCATGTTACCCTCTTCGAAGGCGTCAGGAGCAGGAATATGGTCCTTGAACCAGTCGACCTTGGGGGGAAGGAAGTCTTTGGATTCAACTGCAAATTGGGTAGCAGTGTTGGAGGAAGATTCATCTGGGAGGAAGTAGGAACGATGGTGCATGTCATCCCAAGGATAATCCGGGGCAGTGAGAGCGTCGAGAATCTCCTCATCGATACGGAATGTTTGTGTCGTCAAATCGGTTGACGAAGGAGTAGTGGTGGAAGAGATCATATAAATGGTATTAACCTCTTCGGAAGAGGAAGAGTCCGGGGGGTGGATCTCCACAATGGTGGGTGGTGCTGTCTCAAGATCCAGATTGTTCATTTCAAAGAGAGCTGCTCTATACTCAGGGAGATCGGGACAGTGATGTGAGTAATGCCCGTAGACACTGCATAAGGCACAAGAGTGGTTAGTGCGCAGGGATTTGTTGCGAGGCACAGGGGTTGGATCTAGATGGACAACCGGGATAGTGGGGTCATCGTCAAGCAGTTGCATGTATTCCTGTAACGCCGGTAAATGAGGACATAGGTGAGTCGCATGGCGCAACTCATCGCACAGCACGCATTTGGGAGGAGCACGAAACACAGGGGGATTTTTGACTGTCTTAGGAGGTGGGACAGTAGTGTAAGGTTGGGGGCCTCTGCCCCCAGTGGGTTTGGTAAGAGGAGGGGGGGGGTTTTGCGGAGGATGACGGGGTAGCGACACCGGGAGGTGGTTGACTGGTAGTGACAATCGGTTGCACCGGTTGCAGGATGACATCTGGTGTCGGCGGACGACCGGGAGGCGAAAGATACCAAACGGGTAATCCTAAGGTTAACCCAGGAAGGCTGAGGGTGGCCATGACCGGGGCGCTAACTACTCCTAAGGGAGGGAATAGGAAAGGAATGGTATGGATAGGTGTAGCACCGATGTGACTAGGTACAAAAGGGGGTTGAGGCAACAAGGGTGATTGATTAGTAGGAGTTCGTGTGTTATAGGACAGGGTACATAGGTTGGACACTTCAGTGGCAGGTGATGGGGGTGGAATAGATGGGAAGGTCGAGGTCATTGGTGCGTCTGGGTAAACTCCGGGCCCCATAGAAGAAACGAATGAGGTGGTGGCACCCGAAACAGGTTGTTCAACCATGGGAAGAACATTTTTGGGTGCCGCGGGGGCATTGGGATCATGGTAAGTGAGTTGGTCAACCTTGACCACGCGTCCCTCATGGGGGAACATCATGGTATGAAAAACGGTAGAAGCAACTGCCCGCATGGAATACATGTAGCTGCGGCCAAGTAAAAGGTTGTAATCAAGCTGTGCATTGATAATATCGATGTTTATGAGGACAATTTTTCCAGCCAGATGGACGGGGACGTTAGTTAATAGGCCTTGTGGTTGAGCTGAATGGCCGTCGTAGGCTCGCAACGCAGTAGAGGACTGCTGGAGAGGGGGGGATCCCATTTTCTGCCAGATGGAGGTGGGAATGACACATGTAGAGGCACCTTCATCAATAATGCATCGATGGACGACAAAATTTCGAATGGAAACAGAAACTTGGAATGCCAAAGTGGAAGGCAGGCGGGGTTCGGATTGGTCCAAATCAAATGCCATTAACTGTGAATCATTTGGATCAATAGCCCCAATGGCTGAGAGTAAATTCTTGCGCTGTGAAGGGCAGTTTTTTAAGACTTCTAACGCAGACATGGCTGCGGGGGATTGGGCTAAGTCATCGACAATGTTGTAGTTTGACGCAGCCCGTGCATTGGGGTTATTGTTGATACGGCGAAGTGGGAAACGGGGCGCTCTGGGAGCGCCATCTAGTGGAGGTGGAGGTATACGTAACGCCTGATCAGTGGGATGAGCGTTAGTAGGTGTATCGATGGGAGGGGCTTCAGGGGTGGAGCCATATTGGTTCCGCTGGGTTTGGAGGTTGACCTCATCAGAGGACATCATCAACAAGTGGTGGGTCCCTGAATCGAACATGGGTTGATCAGGAGCAGCGTAAGTGATTTGTTGGGTTGGTGCGTTAGCTTGAGGGGGAGCCAACGGTCCAGTGTTCACTATGCCTTGGGTTGGTAAGGGGTTTTGCAGCACCAAAGGTGGCTGCTGAGGTTGTGGGGGGTTGGGTGGTGCTTGAGGAGCCACCTGCCCTTGGCGGTGTACATCCGCAGCCAAAAGTTGCCGAACTCGCTCCATATGTGGACAAAAATGTGTGTAGTGGCCATAGACCCCGCAAACAGAACAAGGATAGTTTGTGCGCAAATTGGGGTTTTTAGCCTGCTTGGGCGGGCGATCAAGGTTTTGGTTAGCAGGGGCCACATTATTACTAGTGGGGGGATTAGGGTGTTGACCAGCTTGCTCGATCGGTTGGTTGTTCCCACGATTTCGGCCTCTGCCACGGTTTTGTTGGCCCTGGTTGCATTGGTTGTTCTGGTTTTGCTGCGGGTTTTGTTGAGCGTAAACTTGCCCTTGGACAGTAGGTGGATTTTGAGGTTGCGCGTGGGCTGGAGCAGGCTGCGGTGGATGATATGTAGGTGGAGGCTACGCAGGTGCAGCAACCTGAGGGGGTTACTGATAGTGCTGTGGAGCGGGTTGTGGGTGTGCCGCATGGGTTGGTGCAGCCTGCTGGTGATAGTAGGGCTGAGGTGCGATAGGGGGGGCGTGAGTAGGAGTCGCATGACTGAAACACTGTGGTGGACATGAGGGTCCATGGGTATGGTGGTGATGTGTCATGGGAGCATACGGGTTGTTTGCTCCAGACTGTGAGGTAGCCCACGAAGGGTCAGGGCCAGGGGTAGGACGGGCTATGGAAAATGGTTAAGGCTGCGAAGAGACACGGCCAATGATGTCGTCGGCAACGTGGGATGCCCCCAGCGCATCGTGCTAGGAGGAATTGTCATGAGGGGCATCAGGTATAATGGTATAGAGATAACCTGACTGGGCGTAAATGAGATCGAACTGTTGGGCTTTAAGGATAGCTTCTTCTTCAGACTGGGGTCTTTCAGATGCCACATCCTTAGCAATGATAGGAAGGAGGGATTTGAGGAACCAATCTAGGAAGATCTAGTCGTCTAACTTGATCTTGCATAAACTACGGCGTTGACACCATTCATGAATGTGGTCCGTGATGTGGGTAGCCGTGTTTTGTCTGCATGATAGTAGGATCTCAACGCCTGCATCATAGCAGACCGGTAACTGGAAGAACTACAGGAATGTCGAGGCAAGGGAAGTAAAGGTGGCATGGGTTCCATGGGGTTGTTCGATATACCACTTGGCAGCAGAGCCAGTGAAAGTGCGCTGTAATAAACGAAGGTGAATAGAGTCATCTACTATGGAGTTGGAGGAACACCATAGATGGAAGGAAATGATATGGTTCTGTGGGTCCTCACCTGCCTTGCCCTCGAACTTAGGGATGTCAGAGGGGATCTTGGTGGGCATGTGAGGCCACGTAGGGTCGTGTCGGATGGGATCGTTGGTTAATCTGGCTAGGTCAGGCAAGTTGAGGCTAGCCATGAATGGCAAACTGGACGAAGGATGTGACACGGTAGTGGGTTGGACCAAGTTGGGGCCGATGCCCCCAAGTGGAGGGGTCATGTGAGGGAGGTTGCCCCCAAATGGGGGAACTAAGGTGGTATGGGACGGTCCCACACCACCATGGGTAGTATGGGTCACTAATGGAGTGGGGATAGGTATTCCCGTTGCGGGAATCGGTGCTGTGAGGGGAACAGTAGAGGGGGCCCCCATGGAGGGCATACCCAAAGTAGGTGTGGTAACTGGTGTCATGGTGGATGTGCCACCAACGGTCCCTACCAAGATGGGAGTGGGAGTCACGCCAGCCATGGGGCTAGTAGGAGTAGTGTAAAGGGGGTTCTCGGAGTCTGGCTCAGAATCGGAGGTAAAATAAGGGGTGTCAGTATCTGGTGACGGAGTCCTATGCCGCTGACGAGTGGAGTCAAGTGACAAGGCTCGAGATCTATGATAAGTGGTATCAAGTGATGATGATCTGTGTTGATGAAGGGTGGTGTCAAGTGAACCGTGCTATGGGGTTTCACCTCTGAGGCGCCGAGAATGTCTCGGGGACTCAATGGTGACAAATGGAGTCAAATCTCTGTGGGTTGAGGTAACTACAAATCAGCTCAAAAAATCTAATGCAACCGAGTGTGCAGAAGGAGAGCTCAACAAATAGGGCACTCAGGCCAACAACCAACTCAAAACACCCACAGTAACTGCGTGCTACAATAGGAGGAGTGTCAATAGAAATGGTCAGAATACCAAAAAACAACAGGTTACCTACAAATAAAAAATGGTGAACTCACTAGACCAAAAGGAGGTAAGGGAGCATGCAAACACCTAACTAAAAGTATTATGACTCAACTAGACATATCCTCTGCAAGGTGATGAAATCCAAGTCAGACAATATGAATAGGGAAGCCAAGTGGCTAAGGTATCCCCCTACTGGGAGGGACACCGGGTAGTCAATTCCTAGAAGAATGGCAACTAAGATACCCTGTTCATGACACGTCCAGAAAGGTAAATCTGCTGCTTGGTCCTTTAACCGCAATACCCCTATACAGGGATATCCTGAGAACTGCGAAAGGTAGCCCTTCAGTTACTGAATGGAGTTCGGTATTCCACTCAGACCTCCGGAACCAATCTCACGACTTCAACCCTCCTAAGGGAGAGGCCCTTTGATAAACCGGTTGTGACCGTGTCAAAAAATACTAGGGGATTTTGGTTCCCTAATGGACAACAACTATGTCTCAAGTGTAAGTAACCGAGGGGATTTTTTGGAAGCCTATCCCCCCGATCCTACCTAATTACAAAAATTCTTTTGTGTTCCCCAAGTGGGGTTAGAATGTTGGTTGAGTTAAGTAGTTTTTAAGTCTCACTTGAATTAGGTGACAGATTGTGTGCTCGTGAGGTTACGAACCTAGAAGAGAAGTGCCAGGGAAACTTCCTAAATAACAATAATACTGAATGAAAAAATTTTACCATGCAAAATTATCTGAATAAACAATGCTGAATTTTTTTTTTTAAATTCTGTAAAGGGGGAAAAAAATGCTGTTGCAGAAAAGGTTGTAGGGCTGCAGGTAGAACAGATGGCTGTGTAGGTGCAGAAAATATGGTAGCAAAGGGGTTGGGTTCAAAAGCAAAAACAAGTGCAAAATTTAGATCGCGGGTCTGGGGCGAAATCGCGCAGTCAGACCACGGGTTTGAAGGAAACAAGCGCACTCGGGTCGCGGCTTTCTGAACAACAAAGGCGGGAGGACCACGGGTTTAAAGGAAACAGGTGCGGACAGGTCGCGGGTTTCTGGACAATAGACGCAGTCGGGTCGCAGCAAAGAGATGGAAAGGTGTGGTCGGGACGCGGGTAAAACGGCTAAAAGTCATGGTCGGAGCGCAGCAAACAGGGAAAAGGACGCGGTCGAGTCGCAGCTAAAAGCTGGAAAGGCGCGGTCGGGTCCCAACTAAGGGATGGAAAGACGCAGTCGGAACGCGACTGTGAAAGAAAAAACGACGGTTTACGGCGGCCGAAAACGACAACCGAAAGGACAAAATGAGAAATAAAATAAAATAAAAACCAGTGGAGTCACCAAAACTGTAGCTAAGGTTTTACCCCTAGCTTGTGCGAATGAGCACCTACTAAGGAGAATGGATTCCTTAGTAGAAGTTCAATAATATGTGAAATAAAAGATGCTAAACAGTAATAAAGATTAATCTAAACATGTTCATGAAGCAAAATAGCAAAAAGTAAAGAATTCTTTTTTTTATTGATCTGACCTCCAATGTGAAGGTTGGTGAAGCCCGTTGCGCTGATCTGAGAGGTTGCTCCGAGCTCCAGCTGTTCCTTCTCTTTCTCCAATGGTGGAAATGGGCCAAAATGGGCTCTCACAGTGAAAGTAGCTCAAGGGTGAGCTAGGGTTTCAAGAGAAATTTTGGCAGAGGCAGGATACTTGTGATTGTGGATTTGGAATAAGGGGTCTCCATCACTTATTTATAGTGGTGGAGTGCCGGTTTAGGGTTAGGGTTTCAGCTGTTTAGGGGTTTTTCCTCCTTTCCCTCATTATTTTATATTTTTTCTTCCTTTTTGGAGATTTTTGCTTTTTTGGAGGAATTTTGGATATTTTTGGAGAAAAAGAGGGTTTTATGGCCTTTTGGAGGCATTTTAAGCCTTTTGGAGGCTTTTTAGATGGTTTTATGGGTTTTTGATGGAAATATGGTAGGAAAATGGACAAATGAGCCATGTAATGGGGTAGATGAGGTAGTGAACCCTTTTTGGGTGTTAACAGCAGTGACATGGAGGAGAGAGGGATTCATGAGATCGGAGGACAGGAATCTAAACATAATTGGAGTAGGGGTGTGGGATTTGGAAAGAGTGGCCTAGGGGAGGCTTGTAGTGGTTGGGATGGATTTGTAGCTTATGGGAGAGTAAATTACAAGAATGTATGGAGGATATAACATAGAGTAGGTGTGATAATATAGGTTGGATCGAGAAGGGTGTGGAAATATGTCATGGAAGGAGGGCACAAATTCTATGAGGGGGAAGTGGTAGCATGATCAGGAGAAGTGTTTGTGCAATGCATGAGGGAAAAGGAAAATATACAAGAGGAGAGGGAAGGAATGCATAAGAGATTATGTGGGTTTCTAGGAGGAGAGTGGATGAGGGAGGAGAGTGGTAGAATAAATGGAGATGGGAATGAATGAAAGAATGAGAAAAATGGAGAGGGGAATTAGAGAAGAAGGATGAAGAACAAATGTGCTTGGACTCTTGAATTCCTTGTTTAGCTTGAATTCCTGGATAGCCTTGTCGTAATGCTCTTGAAAAATCACTTTGATACCAATTGGAAGATGAATGTACAGATAATGAATATATTTATGAATAATTTGATGATATTTATAAGAGAACACCATCTGACTATATATAATATGAAATAATGCATCAAATAGTGTGTCGTTCCAATACCAATAGAAATAAGTAATTAAAAATAATATTTAAGTTTATTTTAGTAAGTCATTAATACATGATCCATATCCATGAGAATTAGTTGAAACTAACCAATTTTCTCATGATTTTGAATTGTCCATGTAACACTTGTTGCATCAGGTGATGCTCACAAGGGTGAAGAAGTAGAATTGAAACTAGTGAAATGAATGGCATTGCATTGATCATCACCTCTAAGGCTTACAAGGTGCAATCCCCATAGATATTTTTTTATGAATTTATTTTACATAGAATAGAGAAAATTTGTGCACCATACTACCTATTTCCCCACACAAAATTTCTAATTATAACTACAATAAAATTTAAGGCCTTAAGTATTGGGTATGTATTATATTCTTTGCATATGTGTGGGTTATTTTTGAGTCTTTCCTAAAATGTGTAATTTAATCCCGGTTAAGGGATTGGGGTATATTTATAATTCAAGTTAATAGATAAGGGGTTTGGATGCTATGAAATACCTACATATTGTATTGTGAGTGGTTAGTAATCATAATGAGAAAGTGAGAGGTGTGGCTTTAAGTTTTGTTGGTTAAGGGTTTATAGGGTAAATCTTTGTGTATTTTGTGTGAATGTTGTGGTGTGATGTTTTTTTCTTAAAATAATTTGTATGTGTAGCTTCTCCTCATAGGTTTAAAAACTACATGTGGTATCAATGCTCGATTATTTTTCTTAGGGGGATGCATTTTTTGTTGAGGGTTCAATGTTATTGATAGATCTTGGGTCTGTGATAAACCTTGGTCTCGTGTGATATTTGTAGAGGTGATTTGTTTATTGAAAGAGAATGTAAAGTAGTTTGAGAATCAATATTGATAAATTTAATGGCCAAAACTTTGAGCCATGGAATATTAAAATGGAGGATATTCTTGTATATTAGGAACAATGGATTGTTGTGGACACAACCCACTAGATCGAAAAAATAAGTTTAGGAAAAATTAGAAAGAAAGGCGAAGACTACAATATGAATGTTCTTATCATACTCTCTATTATTGAATGTTTGTGGAGAATATAATGTTTTAAATATTTATAATAAGCTATGGATTTTGTATAGATCAAAACCCCTGGTAAACAAGTTTTTTTTGCAAAATAAACGGTATCACATCATGATGGATGATAACAACATGGTGACAAATCATCAGAATTTCTACAATACTATGGTAAGTCAAATAATATATGTTGAGGTTATAAAGGATGAATAAGATAAATGTATTATATTATCACTTTCTTTGTTATATTCCTGGGATAACTTGATTATAGCATGCTAGTGCTAGTAAAGTGACCTTAAAATTTGATGAAATAATATAATCCATTTTATTAAAACAAATGAGGTAAACCATGGGGAAACATAGCATGGATTCCTTATTTATGAGAGGTCTCCTCCAGGAGATAAATAAAAATAAGGGATCATTGGGTGATCTAAATCTAAGGGTAGATTTGAATCCCTACAAAAATATTTAAGGAAGTGCTCGAAATGCGGCAAAGAATGGAACTATAAAAATGATTGTAGATATAAGAATCTTAAGAAAGAAAAGGGATCTAATGATACTCCTTCCACAAATACAAAGACCTCATCGAAAGGAGGGAATGTGTACCTAGATTCCATATGTACCCATTCATATCCTGATGTATGGATGATTGACTCATGTGCAGTTTTTCATATGAATCCTTAGAGAGAGTGGTTTCATGAATATGAAAGTAAAATGGAGGAGATGTTATTGGATTTATATCTCTTCCCTTCGACCCAGGTTCGATCCCTTATTCTTAGTGCAACAAATCCCAATATATCATCTCTATAGAGCAAGGCTCAGTCGGAAGCACTTGTGACGCAAATGCAGTCTCACCCGATATTTATTTCCTTTATTAGGTAACTTCTAGAACAAGGTTTCCACAGTTGGGTGGGGTATTTCCTATCCCTTGGTGACTCACCAAGGTGATTAACCAAGCATGACAAGTGGGGTTTTGTCACTATTTATACACGACCAAGCTAAGATATGATTCCTCCTTGTACAAGTATTATATCAACAACCCAATGCAACCTAAGTACATTCACACATTCACAATAATAGTGTGAAAAACATAAACATACTATTTGTATGAAAATACATAGACATTCACTCACAACAACATATATACATTTCTCGTAAACACATTCATCATTCATACATTTGACATAGTAGTTAACGTGGAAACCCATTCGGGAAGAAACCATAAAGGTGCTCTTCATCTGGCATGAGAAATGTATGCACCTTTGGTCTGTGCACTAAGCTAGAGACTCTATTCTAGACCTTCTTCTTTATCTATACATACTCTTTTTTCCTCTCATGATATCTTATCTTCTCTTCTACTCCTTCCCTACTTAACTCTACTAATGATTCACGCATAACCTAGATTGACTCTACTTATTCTACACTTCTATGCACTCAAGTGCAGATTCTTAAACTCTTATGCACTCAACAAAGCTAGAAGATACACCACTACAACAATAGTGACTAGAACTAAAAACCAAGAGTTTACAATAGAGAAGCTACATAGGAGCTCAACTTCATACTGCTTGGGTTCCTCCCTTTATAGACTATTTATAGACTCTGTACCTATCGCTTTCTCATCCAAATTTCTACATTTAGCCAACAGGTTGTATTACATATTCTAACGAAACATGACTGTAGGCACTAACGTACTGAATTACAAAGATACATTCCTATGTGCAGCTTCTGCTGGGTCTATCCGACCTCGTACCCACGATGTTCCCAACTGTCACTTTTTGTTGTTATGCCCTACTGTCATTTTCCAAATGTTATACCCTACTGTCCTTTTCCATTCGTTATACCCTACTATCCTTTTGGAGCCATTATAACCTACTATCCTTTTTTAGTCGTTATTTTGCATTCCTTCTGGTACTTTTATTTCATCACACATTTCCTTGTCGCATTCCTTCCTTCTGGTACTTTTATTTCGTCACACATTTCCTTGTCGCATTCCTTCCTTCTGTCGCACATCTTCCTGTTGTCACGCATCTTCCTGCTGTCAAGAATCTTCCTCTTGTCGCATATTTCACAGTTTCTTATTGAACTGCTTATTTCCTTAACTCCTTCTTTCTTCGATTCTGTCGCATATCATTTTCCTTCTTTTCCTTCATCTTCTCTTCCTTTCTTCTATCACTGACTCTGTCACAAATCCTTCCTCTTCTTTCTGTCACGCCTTTTCATACTTAAGAAGAATTGTAAGTAAATTATGCTTTCCTTTCCCTAGGCCAACAGGCCCCCAACACTCACCTATGGATCATATCGAGCCACACAAAGCTATTCCTTCATTTCTTTACTTGTATCGAATTTACTATGAAAATATTCCAATATTTTCACTACTCTCTATGCTTTGAGTCGCACTTCTTCCTATGTTTTCTTCAATTGTTCCACAAGGTTGAAACTGACATGTTCTGGAATTACCTTCTCCACTGATGCAGTTGCTTCACACACTTTCTAATGTACAGGCTAAAGAATACCCATAATTATTTCAACTTCATCCTCTAACTCTGCAACCTTCTATATTGTTTCCTGCTAATGCGTGTGTTATCACTCCAGGAAACTCCTCTAGGTTATAGCACGAGGATGCTTGGTAACTTAAAATGTTTTTAGGGTTTTCTGATATGGATCAAGTCAGGTAACCTATATAACCTTCCACTATCAATACATGCATGAAACTCACTCAATTACAAGGCTTTTAGTTACAACTGTTCAGAAGTTGACAATAAGGTGCAGGGATGGAGAACTCATTAGGCTGGCAGATTTACATACAAAACAAATGCATATAAAGGGATAAATCATGATAAGGATGGTACTTATAAATCAAATCACATTAACACACCAATAGGATGATAGTTATTAGTTATTAATCAACTTGAAAGTAACCTAAATACACATTCAGGCATAAGTACAGTAAAGACGGAGATGAAGGCTGAACAAATCATAACAAAAGAGCTTATATTCAAGAATAAGCAAAATGAGAAGCTGACAATAGTATAGGTTTATAAATCCCCGAAGTCGAACCTTTTTTATAAAATTAGTCTTAGGCTTTATAGCCTTTTACAAAATATACAGATCCTAAAACTTGGATCTGTTTTTTTCAAACATAAACAAAAGTAACAGTTTTTTGCAAATTAGGGTTTGAAACCCTACCTAACTACTTGTCTAACTAGAATGAAGATTTAGTCCACTAAACGAACATTTAAATAATTTAAGTAACTACTAATGATCACTACTACTGGTCCTCTACCGGTTAAACCACTGATTTCTCTTTGGCAGCTAGGGTTGGTGGCCTTTTGTGTTGTTATTTCCTAATAGACCTTCAACAGACCCCTTTCTGATGCTTCCCTTAGTGTCTCTCATCTTTAAATCATGTCCCTGAACCATCTATAGTTTCCCAAAATTGGTCCTGTTTGCCAAAACTTGCTTTAAATCCTTTGTCCACTTTCGGTGGTTAGGAGGCCAATCTATCGGAACCGTTAGCTGCCGAAAGTGGCACTTTTGGTGGCTAATGAACTGCCCTATCATCCGCCTAAGCCACCGAAAGCCCTATTTTGCAAAAAATATTAGGTTTTATTCAAAAATTTCTTTTCAGGCCTGTTTGCTCAGTTTTCCTCTTCTGCAGGCTTCATGCTAGGAATGTTAACAGCGCCTTGGCTAGCTTCGAGAGGCTGGAGACTAACTGCTGCTTCAGCTAGGGTTTCTAAGGTATGATGGCTGCTAGGGTTTGATTTGGATTCCTTTAGTTGCAGCCTTTGGATCCTAACCATCCTATATAATCTAGTATTGTCCTCCAGGTACCTTGTTTTCATCCTTTTCAAGAAAATGTATGTTTCTCTCTGCTCCAGGTAGGACTTGTGCAGTAACTTGTTTCTGTTGGACAAGGTTTCATTATTTCTCTTTAGTTCTCTTTCCAAGACCTTCAGTTCATAAAACCTGCCTTAGTAGCTGATTGATCTTTTGACTTTTAGGCTTGCTGGAGGAATCCCTTTCTGTTGGTTCCTCTTGCTCCTATGGTGTGGGAGATGGCAATGCTTCAAACACTGGTACAATTTGCAGAGCTAGGGCTGCATCCTCTTCTTGCTATTCCTCAGAATATGAATAGGGTAGATTTAAGATATTCTTAGGATGTGCTTGCCTCCTGGACCTTCTCACTGAAGTCCAAGTTCCTTTTTGCCTTCTTGGTCTTGAAAGAGGAGGGAGGCTACTCTGTTGCTGCTGCTAGGGAAATGGCCCTCCTCCTTCTTCTTCCACTCCTTGGTGTGCTGGAATTCTTGGCAGGAGACTTCCCTTTTGCCTCTGGCCGAAGCCCTGTCTCAAAGCCATTCCAGAATAGAAAAGAAGGCCAAGCCATATTTCTTCTCTTCAAAAACTCCTAAACCAATAGCTAGATAAGACCACGGCGGGACAACCTACCAACAATATTGGATGGCTAGGCTTTCACTTGATCTGCCATCTTCCCTTGACTTCTGTGTAAATAAAATGGCAGATTGAGAGGGATTTTACTTGTGAAGTGATTCATGAGATTTAAATGGTAGATCATTGCTCTATTATATCTCCCTTTATAGGTTAAGTAGACCACAATGGCCTTCAGTAGTTGTTTCCAGTTCTCTTCCAGCCATGATGATGGCACACTCTTCTTCCATACCATTCCTCTATGCTCAGGATTAAGGTAAGACCTGAATTCCATGTCTTTTGGTATGGTGGTCTTGAACCATTTCTCTCCTATGGGAGGGAGTTCTGTCACCTCAGTGATTAGTGTTTCATCTATGAGAAAATCCTCTTTTCCTATGAATGCTTTTGAACCATCGAATGAGAGGGCAAAAGCTTCAGCCACCTGCTGATGGAAGCTTTGTATTTTTTCATAGAACTTGTAGTAGCCCACCTCTAGAAAAAGTATGCAGACCTATCGATGTGCTTCTATGTAACTGATATCACCTAGCTCCTTCCTGAGAGCTGGTCCACTCCTCTTCATCTTGATGGGTGTATCTCCTGGGTACCTCCAAAATAGTTTTTAGTCTTGTATACAGTATGCTTAGCAGGATGCTCTTTTAGAGCTAGTTTCTTTTCTAGTGGAGAAGATGCTAACTTCGAAAATGAAATCAGATGGAGTCTCTTGGCACTATTTATGAGGATTTTCCTATCATTATGGAGGCTGAGATCACAAAATGATGGTAGCAGCTTGATCCTCTAGATCTCCTTTTCCACATAATCGTAACCTTCATTAGCCAGAGTATTCGATGGGCTTTTGATGATATTTTGGACAGGTGGAGGGAGACTGAGAGTTTCTAGTCAGATCAGTCCTTTGCTAATTGCATAACAACCTTTTTTACTCATTTCCCCATGCAGTCATGCAGCTCCAAATATTTTCAGTGGTTAATCACGCTCACAAATGATCATTTATCTTGCTGACGGGGTTAGATGTGACAGTTTCCTAACCGTTTCCTTATTTTTCCCTTTCGGTGTTTAATATCCTCCGGAAGTTTGTCAGCTAGTCGCCGAAAATATGGCTTTTGGTGGCTAACGAAGTGTTGTCTTTCTTATTTAAGACATCAAATATTTTACCCCATCGTTGTGGTGAACTCTTTCTTTTGGCAGATAATGACCTCGTCGAAAAATATTTTTAACTACTGAAAACCCATTCTTTCGGTGGTTAATGAAATGCCCTAGCTTTCACCTAAACCGTCGAAAGTGATTTTCACCCAATGCTTATCTTCCTACTTTTGATGGTTAGCATATGCATTGAATCTTTCTCTAATCTACTGAAAGTGACCCTTTTCGGTGGCTAATGAGCTGTTTCGAGCCTCGCCTAAACCACCGAATGTACTTTTCCCAAGGATTCTTGCCACTTGCTTTCGGCGGTTAAAACCCTTCTTGCTCCTCTCTCTAATCTGCCGAAAGCAACCCTTTTCGGTGGCTAATTATTTTTCTGTAGTCTCGCCTAAGCCACCGAAAGTGCTACTTTGACTCTTCTTGCTCCAACAGCTTTTGGTGGTTCACCTTTGCCCCACGTTCAACTATTTAGCCACCAAAACATAGATTTTCGATGGCTAATGAGCTATAATAGGCCTCGCCTAAGCCATTGAAAGCTATAACTTTTTAACTTTTAACCTTGACTTGAGATCGAGTCAAAGGTGGTTAGGTCTAGCACATGGTTTTTTGTATCCCATGGTATTGTCCCATGGTATTGCATGTGTTAACCTTGACTCGGGATTGAGTCAAAGGTGGTTAGGTCTAGCACATGGTTTGGGCACATGTTTTGTTGTAGCCCATGGTATTGTCCCATGGTATTGCATGTGATTAATCCTTTATAAGGATTGAGGAGGCTCCATTGTAAACATGGCCTGGAGGTGGGCGGTGGCTAGCTCACTTGGCCTGGATGTCCGGTTTTGGCCATGTAATGAAGATATTCATTGGTGCTGGTTTTCCCCGCATGGGGTTTCCAGGGTATATTGTGTGTCTATATGTGGTTGCTTGTGATAATGTTTATTTCTCGCTCATTATTATGTTAATGTGGTTATTGTGTGTCTATATGTTAATGTGGTTTCTCGCTCATTATTATGTCTATATGTGGTTATTGTGTGTCTATATGTGGTTTCCTTCATGGTGACTAAACCATCACCATCCGTTGCTTCATCGCTTTCCATGCTTGCTTCCTTGCTTGTCTTTTGTCATGCTCCTTTTTTACTTCCATCCAAACTCTGCCATTGATGTCCATATAAATAAAAATCCATCTACCGGATTACATGGGTCATCAGCTGCTGTAACCTCCAGTTCTCTAGGAATTCTCTTCACATACATGGCTCATCAATCTTGGTCCCAAAACCAAGATTAAACCATCTCACATTTCTCCCGCAATCGAAGACTCAACCTCTCCGATCCACATCAAGCTAGGCTACGAGTACACCTACCACCCTCGTACCTACCTAGTGGTTCATTCCACACTTGATGCAACATCCCTTATTTGCGCATAAGAGGGATACCTTGTGCTTTTATCATCCCAAGAAATCCAAACTTGCCTACAGCTAAGTTTCACATGGACCAAAAAATTATTGCTAGGGTGTCGGGTACCACCAAACATGCACCCCACAATTTGATTCAACATAGAAACACCAACGAGCATAACCAAGCCAAACCATGGCTCTGATACCAATTGTTAGGTTAAACGAGCATCATTAAATAACAATATGTGAGAAAATAAACATTGCAAGCAACATTCAAGATAGACACACAATATACCCTGGAAACCCCATGCGGGGAAAACCAGCACCAATGAATATCTTCATTACATGGCCAAAACCGGCCATCCGGGCCAAGTGAGCTAGACACCGCTCACCTCCAGGCCATGTTTACAATGGAGCCTCCTCAAGCCTTATAAAGGCTTAATCACATGCAATACCATGGGACAATACCATGGGCTACAACAAACCATGTGCCCAAACCATGTGCTAGACCTAACCACCTTTGACTCAATCCCGAGTCAAGGTTAACACATGCAATACCATGGGACAATACCATGGGATACAACAAACCATGTGCCCAAACCATGTGCTAGACCTAACCACCTTTGACTCGATCTCAAGTCAAGGTTAACCCTAACAATTTTGTCTGTTACCCTATCAACCAATAAAGCAAACTTAAGCTTTGAATCCCAGCTTTTCTAATTTGTCTCCAGTAGTTTTCTGATGATCCTGACTAAGGTTTTGTTGGATGACTCAGCCAGGCCATTGCCTTGTGGATAATAGGAGGTGGAATTCACTAGTTGAATGCCCATTGACTCACACATGTTAACTAACGCCCCAGCTGTAAAAGCTGGTGCATTATCAGTTACCAACCTGATTGGGTAGCCAAACCTGCTAAAGATATTCTCATATAAAAATATCATGATGACTTGATGAGTGGCATTCCTGGTGGGTACTACTTCTATCCATTTGGTAAAGTAATCAATGGCTACTAAGATCCATTTATGCTGTCCACTGGAATATGGATTTATTTCACCTATGAAATCCAAAACCCATTGCTGGAAAGGCCCATTCACTGTAGTAGGCCTAAGGGGTAAGGATTTGAGCTGCTGCTTCCCTATTAATCTTTGGCATTCGTTACAGGCCCTTACAAAATTGCATACATCAGCAAAGAGGAATGGCCAATAGTAGCCTGCTCTTCAGATCTTGTGGAATGTGGTTTTCCAACAGTGGTGGCCCCCACATGTGCTAGAATGAAAGTGACACATGACCTGCTCTGCCTCCTCTTTATCTAGACACCTTAGAAAAACTCCAGACTGATCTTTCTAGTACAACAGTTTGTCAATTATGAAAAACTTAACAGATTTTAACTTAAGATCTTGTGCTTGGTTAGGAGTGAGATCAGGAGAAACTTCTAATTTTTGCAAAAATTTAATAATACCTGAGTACCACTCACATGAAGATATGTTTTTAGCTACTGATGGAATGTCATTCTGATCTGGATCTACTTCTGCTGCTACCACAGTCTGCACCTTTGCTGATTTGACACATGTGAAGTTTATTCCCATCAGTTCACAGTTTTCTTTGGCCATGAGTTTGGCCAGACCTAGTCCCTTCACCTACTTAGTGGGTTTCACCTCTATATCAAACTCAATGAGCTTGGAAATCCACTTACCTCTCTTCCCATCAATGTTAGGCTAAGTCAAAACATCCTTCACAGCAGCTGAAGGGACATATGCAAGGACCTTGTCATGGAGAATGTAAATTTTGAAAGTCCTCAAATATTTTATGAGAGCATAAGCCTGTTTCTCAATTGGATCATACTTCATCTCAACATCTCTCAAGGTTTTGCTAAAAAATGCAATTGGATGATTAAGACCCTCATCATTCTTTTGTAATAGTATAGCTACCATTGTGTCATAGGATGCAAAAGAGAAAATGTAAAAAATCTTGGTGTAGTCAGGACTAATCAGGGTTGGGGCCTCCATGATAGCCTTCTTAGTGTCTTCAAAAGAGTTTCTTACCTAGTCAGTCCATTTTATTTCTGCCTCTTTTTTTAGCATGACTGTTATATGCTTTACCAGCTTAGAGAAATTAGGGATGAACCTCCTAACAAAGTTTATCTTGCCTAAAAAGGACCGAATGTCTCTTTTTGACCTCGGTATTGATAGCTTCTGGATTGCTTCCACCCTTACCAGATCGATCTTTACACCTTTAGCTGAGATTATGTGGCCTAAGAGTTTTCCTTCACTGAGTGCAAACTAGGAATTCTTAGGGTTAAGTGATATTCCATACCTTCTTCACTTCAGAAATACCTTCATTAAATGAAGCAAGTGGTCATGATGGCTATGAGAGTAAACTATTAGGTCATCCAAATATATGAGCACAAATTATTTTTTAGCCCTACAAAATCTAGGTCCATGGCTCTCTGAAAAGTAGCCCCAGCATTCATTAGCCCAAATGGCATTTTAGCATACATGAAGGTGCCACAGGGGATGGTAAAGGCAGTCTTCTCTTGGTCATCAGGGTGCACAGCAACTTGGTTGTATCCAGAGAAGCCATCTAGGAAGGACATAACCCTATCCCTTGATACTTTCTGCAATAGGTGTTCCATCTTGGGCAGTGGATAGTTTTCTTTCTTGGAACACTTGTTTAGGTTTCTAAAATCCACACACAACCTGATTTCCCCATTCTTCTTCCTTTCCACTACTAGGTTTGTAATCCAATTGGAATACCTGAGGGGGATTATGATGTTGGATTTGAGGAGCTTATGGATTTTTTTTTCAATTACTGGTAATAGGAGAGGACTAATGTATCTCAGCTTTTGCTTGGAATGGATGGTGTCCTTTTCCAAAGGAATACTTTGCTGGATGATGTTGGTGTCATAGGTTTTCAGGTCACTGTACTCCCATGCAAAGACATCAGCAAACTCTTTTATCAGGCTGCAAAACTTTGACTTCTAATCAACAGTCAATTTAGTGGACATATTTATCAGTTTTGGATGGATTTGGCTACCTATATTTTGCTCTTGGACACTAGGATCTAGCTCCTTTTTGGCAAGATTAAAAGGGATGTCATTGTTATCAAACATCTCTTCTGGTGATACTAGACCTCGAGGTATCTAGTTTCTAGGTAATTGGACAATGCTCTGATCATCCACTTTATATTTCAACTTGAGCTGCTTGGATTCCTCCATGTTTAGGTTTTCCTAGTCTATTTCCATATCATAGAATTAATCCACTAGTTGAAGGAATTTACTAAGATCTTCATCATTCTCAAAGACCTTCCAAAATTTAACAATATCTGGCAAGGAAGGTATGTACTTAACTTGAACATCATAGATGAGCTTAGGAGGTAAAGGAGGAATGAAAAGACTTGCAGAGACAGTTGAGGAATTAGCCAGGTGATTCAAACCCCTAGGTATATAAGACAGTTCAAAAAGCATAAAGGAGTCTCTGAGTTTCCATACCTCATCCCTGTAGGCCTTTAGTCTGATGTTTTTTGTCTAAAAAGTGTTGTTGACCTGTTGTATAATGAGGTCTACATCTCCAAAATTCCTCATGCACATGATTCCCATATCCTTGGTAGATTTAACTCCTAGCAGCAAGGCTTCATATTCTACTATTTTGTTAGTGGTTTTAAAATCAAGCTTATAAGACAGATGAATGTTTTCCTTAGATGGGGAGATCAATACTACACCTGCACCTACTGAGCTTTGAGTGCTAGCCCCATCAAAATACATGTTCCAGATTTTTGTGGTCACTTCTTCGGGCTACTGAAAAGTGGGATTAGTGAGATGGATTGGTGTTTGCTAAGAATCATCTATTTGCAGAATGCATGACCCAAAATCAGTGTCCACTGCATAGATGGGGTGATTCATTGAATTGCTCTCCTTGCTTATGATGTAGGCCAACTGATTTTCCTAGTACAACCTTTTAATCTCTCCTCCAAACATGGGGATAGTGGCATATGTAAGATCCATCTGAAGGGTGCCCCCCAGCCTTTTGCTCCATGATCGAGACAACAATAGACCAAATTTTGGAGAGATATCAGCCACTACAATGTCGAGCATGATGCTTTTAGAAGGTAGCTGAGTTAGGTTCACAACGAGGTCTTTGATGAGGCCCAAGCACTTGACTTTTCTGGAGTCAAAGGAGAATAAATCATGATAAGGCTTTGTGATTCTAAGACCAAGCTCATCCATCATAGCCTTTGGCATTAGGTTATGCGAGGCTCTTGAATCCAGCAGACAATTATGGAGGATTTTATCATGGATATTCAGGGATATGTAGAAAGGAGGGCATGGGTCCTTTAGGTATTCTATCATGGGGCCTAGGGTTACAATAGGCTTGTCATTTGGAAGGTTAACAAATTCAGTGTCAATATGCATCTTTGGCTGAAGGGAATTCAGAATGGAAGACTTGAATGCACCATTTTTCATTAGCTCAATTAATGGGAAAGGGATCTTCAATTTTTGAATTTCTGACTCAAGGTTGAAAGAATAATGCAGCCTATCTGGAAACCTCATCTCATGCCCTGGAAATTTGATTTGGACCTGATTAGGAATAGCTGAAGGTGCTGGTTTCTGCAATGCTTTGGATATGACAACACCTTTCTTTGGTAAAACAACGACCGTTTTAGCTGGTGCAACAAGCTGTTTGACAGGCCCATCATTCTTCTTGAGAGGAGAAACCAGCCTATACCTCAGATTTTACCCTCCCTAACCATCAACCTGATATACAGCCTCTTCAATTATTTGCTCATCAATCAGGGCTTCCTCATATTCTTCCTGTGTCAGAAAAGAATAGTCCACCTCATCCTGCATGCAGTGGATGTTGTCTTTCGCTTCTCCTTCTTCTTCAATGAATTCTAGCTCTTCTTCTAATATAGCATTTTGAAATGGAGCTCTTATTCTCTAATCTTCTTCTTGATTCCTCTCCCTTATGAGAATCTGAACTGGGGGGTTTCCTCTTCTATAAGGGATAAAATTAGGGTTTCGAGGAGCAAAGTCACTTGGCCCTTTACCCCTCACAGGTATCTATCTTTGGCATTTCAATTTAGACATTTCAGCAGTCGGGTTATCTAATAATTTTTTCATTTTGTCAATTTTGTTCTCTGATGAAGAAGACCCAATAGGGTCTATTGGCTGCTTCTTCCTGTCTATCTTTCCTTTGACCTTCTGAGATGCAAAAATGTTTGATTCTACCTCTAGGCTAGCATCCTGCATGAGTGATAAGGAGGCATACCTACTTTCTCTGAGAAGTAGGAAGAAATCAGATTCAAAGGCATTTGCATAAGTTATCCTAGCTGAGGTATTAGTGGGCTTGATTTCAGTGGGGATCTTGCTTTACATATTGTTGAATCTCTTGGTGAAGTTGGAGATAGATTCCCCATTTTCTCTTTTCAGGTTACTGAACTCTGTGATATAGTAGAGGTGGTCTCTCCTCTCTCCCCGATGCTTTAGGAATATGTCATCTAGGGCCTCAATGCTTGCCACTAATCCAACAGGAAGTTACTTAAACCATTTCCTAGCCTATCCATCTAGGGTTTGCATAAAAACCCTAGTCCATACATCTTCTTTCTTTATGTTAATATTATCAGAATAGCTGTAAAATGCCTCTAGATGTTCTTCACCTATGAAATCCCCTTCTCCTGTTAACTTAGGCATATACTTGAGGTAATCTCCAGTAGGCATGGCAGAGAGGGGATTTGGCAAATTTAGGGGGCATAACTAGCTACCAGGATCCTTTCGATTTTGGTCAATTGAGGGGCAACCATTTTGGAAATGGGTATGGATAGGGTTGAGGAAGGCAGCACTGATGAAGGTACTTGCTAAGAAGGTGGTGATGGTATACTTATCCCAGTGGAGTCACCAGGGATTGGATCTTCACAAGCAACAGTGCTTGAAGATGCCCAAACCCTAGTATTTTCTGATGTATTTATAAATTCCTGAGAATTAAGTGTTTTAGCAGAAGAAATAATAGCAGAAAAATTTCTTGAAATACCTGATGTGGGTTTTTGTGCAACACTATTGATCTGTCTTAGTAAAGCCCTAGCTCTTCTCAAAATTTGTTCTGGATCTGAAATAGGTGTTGCTAGTGGCCCTTTAGGGTTTTCTCTAGTACTTGGTCTTCTTGAAGCCACCTTACTTCAATGGAGTCACTAGATAGATTATTACAACTAGAATGATGTCCAAGCTTTGTCTGTCATCAAAGCAAGGATCTATGGCATCTCCCAGGGAAGCTGAGCTTCCGTCTTCTTTCCTCGGAAACAACGCGAATTTGTTATCACTCCAGGAAACTCCTCTAGGTTGTAGCTCGAGGATTCCTCGTAACTTAAAATGTTTTTAGGGTTTTCTGATATGGATCAAGTCAGGTGACCTATATAACCTTTCACTCTCAAGACATGCATGAAACTCACTCAATTACAAGGCTTTTAGTTACAACTGTTCAGAAGTTGACAATAAGGTGCAGGGAGGGAGAACTCATCAGGCTGGTAGATTTACATACAAAACAAATGCATATAAATGGATAAATCATGATAAGGATGGTACTTATAAATCAAATCACATTAACACACCAATAGGATGACAGCTATTAGTTATTAATAAACTTGAAAGTAACCTAAATACACATTTAGGCATAAGTACAATAAAGACAGAGATGAAGGCTAAACAAATCATAACAAAAGAGCTTATATTCAAGAATGAGAAAACTGAGAAGCTGACAATAGTATAGGTTTATAAATACCTGAAGTCGAACCTTTTTTATAAACTCAGTCTTAGGCTTTATATCCTTTTACAAAATATACAGATTCTAAAACTTGGATCTATTTTTTACAAACATAAACAAAAGTAATAGTTTTTTGAAAATTAGGGTTTGAAACCCTACCCAACTACTTGTCTAACTAGAATTAATATTTAGTCCACTAAATGAACATTTAAATAACTAAAGTAACTGCTGATGATCACTGCTACTAGTCCTATGCCAGTTAAACCACTGATTTCTCTTTGACATCTAGGGTTGGTGGCCTTTTGTGTTGTTATGTCATAGTAGACCTTAAACATGTCCCTTTCTGATGCTTCCCTCAGTGTCTCTCATCTTTAAATAACGTCCCTGGATTATCTGCAGTTGCCCAAAATAGGTCCTATCTACCAAAACTTTCTTTTAAGCCTATGTCTTCTTTCGGTGGTTAAAAGGATAGTCTATTGGAAACATTAGCTGTTGAAACTGGTGCTTTTGGTGGCTAATGAACTTCCCCAACATCCGCCTAAGCCACCAAAAGCCCTATTTTGCAAAAATGATTAGGTTTTCTTCAAAAATTTCTTTTCTGGCTTGTTTGCTTAGTTTTCCTCTTCTGCAAGCTTCATGCTAGGAATGTTAACAACGCCTTCGCTAGCTTCGGGAGGCTGGAGACTAAATGTTGCTTTAGCTAGGGTTTCTAAGGTAGGATGGCTGCTAGGGTTTGCTTTGGCTTCCTTCAGTTGCAGTATTTGGAGCCTAACCATCCTATATAATCTAGTATTGTCCTTTAGGTACCTTGTGTTCAGCCTTTTCAAGAAAATGTGTCTTTCTCTCTGCTCCAGGTAGGACTTGTGTAGTAACTTGTTTGTACTGGTCAAGGTTTCATTATTTCTCTTTAGTTCTCTTTCCAAGACCTCCATTTCATAAACCTGCCTGAGTAGCTGATTGATCTTTTGAATTTTAGGCTTGCTGGAGGAAGCCCTTTCTACTGGTTCATATTGCTCCTGTGGTGTGGGGGATGGCAATGCTTCAAACACTGGTACAATTTGCAGAGCTAGGATTGCATCCTCTTCTTGCTCTTCCTCAGAATATGAATAGGGTGGATTTAAGATATTTTCATGATGTGTTTTTCCTCTTGACCCTTCTCACTAATGTCCAAGTTCCTATTTTCCTTCTTGGTCTTGGAAGAGGAGGGAGGCTGCTCTATTGCTGTTACTGGGGAAATGACCCTCCTCCTTCTTCTCCCACTCCTTGGTGTGCTGGAATTCTTGGAAGGAGACTTCCCTTTCTCCTCTGGGTGAAGGCCTGTCTCAAATCCATTCTAGAACAGAAAATAAGGCCAAGCCATCTTTCTTCTTTTCAACAACTCCTCAACCAATAGCTGGATAAGACCGTGGTGGGATAGCCTACCAGCAATCTTGGATGGTTGGGATTTCACTTGATATGCCATCTTCCCTAGACTTTTGTGTAAATAAAAGGGCAGATTGAGAGGGCTTTTACCTGTGAAGTGATTCATGAGCTTGAAATGGTAGATCATTGCTCTATTATATCTCCCTTCATAGGTTAAGCAGGCCATAATGGCCTTCAGTAGCTATTTCCAGTTCTCTTCCATCCATGATGATGGCACACTCTTCTTCCATACCATTCCTCTATGCTCAGGCTTAAGGTAAGACCTGAATTCCACATCTTTTGGTATGGTGGTCTTGAACCATTTCTCTCCTATGGAAGGGAGTTCTGTCACCTCAGTGCTTAGTGTTTCATATATGAGCATTAGAGGAAATTTGGGGTCTAAAATGGGCCTCCTAAGGAAAATAATAAAATAATAGTTATTAATTTTGGAGGAAGAATGAAAAAAACTACTTTTTGTGTTCATATTTTCGACATATCTCCTTGTGTTTTTACTCAAATTCTGAGCAGGGGATATCTTTCGATGTGGAATTTAATTCCACATCCAACGAGTACCCACACTACATACTTTTGATGGGCCCCGCTACCCCAAAAACAAGAAATACCTAAAAAAATGTGATGATGATGTCAGCATCATGTTTTTCAGGTATTTCTTGTTTTTAGGGTAGAGGGGTCCATCAAAAGTATGCATTGTTGGTACTCGTTGGATGCAAAATTAAATTCCACATCCAACAAGATCTCCCGCTTGAAATTTGAGTAAAAACACAGGGAGATATGTCGAAAATACGAACAAAAAAAGTAGTTTTCTTTTATGACAAATATGTCAATTCAACCATTATGGTTGACTCATTTTATTGAAATTCTATTGGTTCTTGAATTCCAACTCAAAATTTTTATTGTTGGCACGTTTTCTTATAAGGCCCATTTTAGACCCCAAATTTCCTCTAATGAAACTCCTCTTTTCTTATGACTTCTTTTGAACCATAGAATGAGAGGGAAAAAGCTTCAACCACCTGGTGATGGAAGCTTTGTACTTTTTCATAGAACTTGTAGTATCCCACCTCTTGAAAAAGTTTGTAGACCTATGGATGTGCTTCTAAGTAACTGATATCACCTAGCTCTCGCCTGAGAGCTAGTCCACTCCTCTTCATCTTGATGGGTGTATCTCCTGGGTACCTGCAAAAACGTTTTCAGTCTTGTATACAGTTTGCTTAGCAGGCTGCTCTTTCAGAGCTAGTTTCTTTTCTGGTGGAGAAGATGCTAATTTCAAAAATGAAATCAGATGGAGTCTCTTGGCACTATTTATGAGGATTTTGTTGTCATTATGGAGGTTGAGATCACAAAATGATGGCAGCAGCTTCATCCTCTAGATCTCCTTTCCCACGTAATCGTAACTTCCATCAGCTAGATTATTTGATGGGATTTTGATGATCTTTTGGACAGGTTGAGGGAGACTGAGGGTTTCTAGTCAGATAAGTCATTTGCTAATTGCATAACGACCTTTTTTACTCATTTCCCCACATAGTCATGCAACTCCAGATCTTTTCGTTGGTTAATCACGCTCACAAATGATCATTTATCTTGCTGACAGGGTCAGATGTGACAGTTTCCTAACCATTTCCTTATTTTTCCCCTTTCGTGGTTAATATCCTCCAGGAGTTTGTCAGCTAGCCATCAAAAATTTGAATTTTGGTGGCTAACGAAGTGTTGTCTTTCCTTCTTAAGTCGCTGAAACGTTTACCCCGTCACCATGGTGAACTCCTGCTTTCGGCGGATAATGACCTCGCTAGAAAACCTTTTTAACTGCTGAAAACCTGTTCTTTTGGTGGTTAATGAAATTCCCTAGCTTTTGCCTAAACCACCGAAAGTGCTTTTCACCTGATGCTTATCTTCCTACTTTTGGTGGTTAGCATATGCGTTGAATCTTTCTCTAATCTACCAAAAGCGACCCTTTTTAGTGGCTAATGAGCTATTATGAGCCTCACCTAAGCCACCGAATGTACTTCTCCCAATGCTTCTCGCCGCTTGCTTTCGATAGTTAAAACCCTTCTTGTTCCTCTCTCTAATCTACTGAAAGCAACCCTTTACGGCAGCTAATGAGTTTTTTGTAGTCTCGGCTAAGCCACCAAAAGTGTTACTTTGACTCTAGTTGCTCAGACTGCTTTCGGTGGTTCACCTTTGGCCCATGTTCAACTGTTTAGCCACCGTAACATAGCTTTTCGATGCCTAATGAGATATAATAGGCCTCGCCTAAGCCATCGAAAGCTATAAATTTTAAAATTTTCATTCAAATAAAAAACAGAGGCTTTCAAATTATCAGTCATACTCATATCTTTCATTACACGAGTTCGATTCTTCCTACTATCAAAATAAATTTATTTTGGGAGATAACATCTGGCTCCTACTTGGGGATGGGAACCTCCCAGTGAGGTCCCAAGAGTCCCAGACCAAAATGCCTTTCCCTACAAGAAACTAAATAACTTAACACTATCATTTACTGTTCCATTGGGCATGGAGTTTATTCTGTAAGAAAAAACAACCTACTATCTACTAATTTACAATAATAAAGCCTCAGATCCTCAAATAAAGTAGAGTTTCAAAAAACGCCCATTCACTGGGCCATCAAATACCTCTTCTCCTTCTAGATTCTCCAATTTGAAGGTGTTATTCTTATGTACCTGGGATATCACAAAAGGGCCAATCCACAAGGAGTCAAATTTTCCATGTTTTCCCTTGTTCTGTCTGACAACATCCCACTTGAGGACCCAATCTCCAACCTGGAAGTTGTCTACTTTTTCTCTTTTGTCAAACATGCCCTTTATCCTCTGTTGATGGGATTCTTATTTTCCTATAACTTGCTCTCTGATTTGCTGTAACTCCACCATGTCCATCATCCTCCTTACCATATCATTTGGTTCATCTTCCTCTTCCTGAAAAAACTTTGCCACTAGAAGAATGAGCTCGATAGGAAAAATGGCCTCAGTACCATAAACTAGCTTGAATGGAGAAGTCCCTATGGATCTTTTGTCTGTTACCCTATCAATCCATAAACCAAACTTAAGCTTTGAATCCTAGCTTTTCTGATTTGTCTCCAGTAGTTTCCTGATGATCCTGACTAAGGTTTTTTTGGATGACTCAGCTAGGCCATTGCCTTGTGGATAATAGGAGGTGGAATGCACTAGTTGAATTCCCATTGACTCACACCTGTTAACTAATGCCCCAGCTTTGAAAGCTGGTGCATTATCAGTTACCAACCTTACTGGGTAGCCAAACCTGCTAAAGATATTCTCATATAAAAATCTCATGATGACTAGATGAGTGGCATTCCTGGTGGGTACTGCTTCTATCCATTTGGTAAAGTAATCAATGGCTACTAAGATCCATTTATGCTATCCACTGGAAGATGGATTTATTTCACCTATGAAATCCAAACCCCATTGCTGGAAAGTCCCATTCACTGCAATAGGCCTAAGGGGTAAGGATTTGAGTTGCTGCTTCTCTATAAATATTTGGCATTGGTCACAGGCCCTTACAAAAGTGCATACATCAACAAAGAAGACTGGCCAATAGTATCCTACTCTTAAGATCTTGTGGGATGTGGTTTTCCAATAGTGATGGCCCCCACATGTGCTGGAATGAAAGTGATGCAGGACCTGCTCTGCTTCCTCTTTATCTAGACACCTTAGAAAAACTCCAGACTGATCTTTCCAGTACAGTAGTTTGTCAATTATGAAAAACTTAACAGATTTTAACTTAAGATCTCGTGCTTGGTTAGGAGTGAGATAAGGAGAAACTTCTAATTTTTTCAAAAAATTAATAATACCTGAGTACCACTCACATGAAGATATGTTTTCATCTACCGATGGAATGCCATTCTGATCTTGATCGACTTCTACTACTACCACATTATGCACCTTTGCCGATTTGACACATGTGAAGTTTATTCCCATCAATTCACAGTTTTCTTTGGCCATGAGTTTGGCTAGACCTAGTCCCTTCACCAGCTTAGTGGGTTTCACCTCTATATCAAACTCAATGAGCTTGGAAATCCACTTACCTCTCTTCCCATCAATGTCAGGCTAAGTCAAAACATCCTTCACAGCAGCTGAAGGGACATATGCAAGGACCTTGGCATGGAGAATTTAAATTTTGAAAGTCTTCAAAGATTTTATGAGAGCATAAGCCTGTTTCTCAATTGGATCATAATTCAGATCAACATCTCTCAAGTTTTTTTTGAATAATGCAACTGGATGATCAAGACCCTCATCATTCTTTTGTAATAGTATAGCTTCCATAGTGTCATAGGATGCAAAAGAGAAAATCTAAAAACTCTTGGTGTAGTCAGGACTAATCAATGTTGGGGCCTCCATGATAGCCTTCTTAATGTCTTCAAAAGAGTTTCTTTCCTGGTCAGTCCATTTGATTTCTTCCTCTTTTTTCAGCATGACTGTTATATGCTTTACCAGCTCAGAGAAATTAGGGATGAACCTCCTGACAAAGTTTATCTTGGCTAAAAAGGACTGAATGTCTGTTTTTGACCTCAATATTGAAAGCTTCTGGATTGCTTCCACCCTTACTGGATCGATATTTACACCTTTAGCTGAGGCTATGTGGCCTAGGATTTTTCCTTCACTGAGTGCAAACTGGGACTTCTTAGGGTTAATTTATATTCCGTACCTTCTACACTTCAAAAATACCTTCCTTAAATAATGCAAGTGGTCATGATAGCTGTGAGAGTAAACTGTTAGGTCATCCAAATATATGAGCACAAATTTATCTTTTAGCCCTACAAAATCTAGGTCCATGGATCTCTGAAAAGTAGCCCCAGCATTCATTAGCCAAAATGGAATTTTAGCATACATGAAGGTGCCCTAGGGGGTGGTAAAGGCAGTCTTCTCTTGGTCATCAAGGTGCACAGCAACTTGGTTGTATCTAGAGAAGCCACACATGAAGGACATAACACTAGCCCCTGGGACTTTCTGCAACATGTGTTCCATCTTGGGCAGTGGATAGTTTTCTTTCTTGGAACACTTGTTCAGGTTTCTAAAATCCACACACAACCTGATTTCCCCATTCTTCTTCCTCACCACTACTAGGTTTGCAATCCACTTGGAATACCTGAGGGGGATTATGATCTTGGATTTGAGGATCTTATGGATTTCTTTTTCAATTACTGCTAATAGGAGAGGACTGATGGATCTCAGCTTCTGTTTGAAAGGGATGGTGTCCTTCTCCAAAGGAATCCTGTGTTGGATGATGTTGGTGTCATACGTTTTTAGGTCACTGTACTCCCATGCAAAGACATCGGCAAACTCTTTTATCAGGCTGCAAAACTTTGACTTCTGATCAGCAGTCAATTTAGTGGATAGATTTATCATTTTTTGATGGCTTTGGATACCTATGTTTTTCTCTTGGACATGAGGATCTATCTCCTTTCTGGTAGGATTAAAAGGGATGTCATTGTTATCAAACATCTCTTCTAGTGGTACTAGACCTTGAGGTATCTAGTTGCTAGGTAATTGGACAATGTTCGGATCAGCCACTTTTTCTTTCAACTTGAGCTACTTGGATTCCTCCATTTTTAGGTTTTCCTGGTCTATGTGCATATCAAAGAATTCATCCACTAGTTCAAGGAATTTACTAAGCTCTTCATCATTCTCAAACACCTTCCAAAATTTGACATTATCTGGCAGGGAAGGTCTGTACTTAACCTGAGCATCATAGCTGATATTAGGAGGTAAAGGAGGAATGAACAGACTTGCAGAGATAGCCAGGGAATCAACCAGGTGATTCAAAGCCCTAGGTATATATGACAGTTCAAAAAGTATAAAGGAGTCTCTGAGTTTCCATACCTCATCCATGTAGGCCTTTAGTCTGAAAAGTGTTGTTGACCTGCTGTATAATGAGTTATGCATCTCCAAAAATCCCCATGCACATGATTCCCATCTCCTTGGTAACTTTAACTCCTAGTAGCAAGGATTCATATTCTGCTATATTGTTAGTGGTTTTAAAATCAAGCTTATAAGACAGATGAATGTTTTCCTTGGATGGGCATATCAATACTACACCTGCACCTGCTGAGCTTTGAGTGCTAGCCCCATCAAAATACATGTTCCAAATTACTGTGGTCACTTCTTCGGGCTACTGATAGGTGGGCTTAGTAAGCTGGACTGGTGTTTGCTGAGAATCATCTATTTCATAATGCATGACCCAAAATCAGTGTCCACTGCATAGATGGGTTGATTCACTGAATTGCTCTCCTTGCTTATGATGTAGGCCAACCGATTTTCCTGGTACAGCCTCTTAGTCTCTCCTCCAAACATGGGGATAGTGGCATATGTAAGATCCTTCTGAAGGGTGCCCCCTAGCCTTTTGCTCCATGATCGAGACAGCAAGAGACCAAATTTTGGATGGATATCAACCACTACAATGTCCATGCATGATGCTTTTCGAAGGTAGCCGAGTTAGGTTCACAACGAGGCCTTTGATGAGTCCCAAGAACTTAAATTTTCTGGAGTCAAAGGAGAATTAATCATGGTAAGGATTTTTTTATGCTAAGACCAAGCTCATCCATCACAACCTTTGGAATTAGGTTATGAGAGGCTCCTAAATCCAACAGACAGTTATGGAGGATTTTATCTTGGATATTCAGGGATATGTAGAAAGGAGGGCATGAGTCCTTTAGGTCTTCGATCATGGAGCCTAGGGCTACAACATGATTGTCATCTTGCAGGTTAACAAAGTCAATGTCAATATGCATCTTTGGCTGAAGGGAATTCAGAATGGAAGACTTGAATGCATCATTTTTCATTAGCTCAATTAATGGGAAAGGAATATTCAATTTTTGAATTTCTGACTCAAGGTTGAAAGAATAATGCAGCCTATCTGGAAACCTCACCTCATGCCTTTGAAATTTGATTTGGACCTGATCGGGAATGGCTGAAGGTGTTGGTTTCTACAATGCTTTGGATATGACAGCCCCCTTCTTTGGTAAAACAATGACCTTTTTAGCTGGTGCAGGAGGTTGTATGGTAGGCCCATCATTCTTCTTGAGAGGAGAAACTAGCCTAGACCTCAAATTGTACCCTCTCTGACCATCAGCCTGATATACAGCCTCTTCAGTGATCTGCTCATCAATTAGGACTTCCTCATATTCTGCCTGTGTCAGAAAAGAATAGTCCACCTCATCCTCCATGCAGTGGATGTTGTCTTCCACTTCTCCTTCTTCTTCAATGAATTCTGGCTCTTCTTCTAATATAGCATTTTGAAATGGAGCTCTTATTCTTTGATCTTACCCTTGATTCCTCTCCCTTCAGAGAATCTGAACTAGGGGGTTTCCTCTTCTATAAGGGATAAAATTAGGGTTTTGAGGAGCAAAGTCACCCAGCCCTTTACCCCTCACTGGTATCTATCCTTGGTCCTTCAATTTAGACATTTCAGCAGTCAGGTTATCTAATAATTTTGTCATTTTTTCAATCTTGTTCTCTGATGAAGAAGACCCAATAGGGTCTGTTGGCTCCTTCTTCTTGTCTATCTTACCTTTGACCTTCTGAGATGCCAAAATGTTTGATTCTACCTCTAGGGCAGCATCCTGCATGAGTGATAAGGAGGAATACCACCTTTCTCTAAGAAGTAGGCATAAATTAGAGTCGAAGGCATTTGCATAAGTTATCCTAGCTGAGATATCAGTGGGCTTGATTTCAGTGGGGATCTTGTTGTACACATTGTTGAATCTCTTGGTGAAGTTGGAGACAGACTCACCATTTTCTCTTTTCAAATTACTGAAATCTATGATATAGTAGAGGTGGTCTCCCCTCTCTCCCCAATGCTTTAGGAAGATGTCATATAGGGCCTCAATGCATGCCCATGATCCAGCAGACAGTTCCTTAAACCATTTCCTAGCTTGGCCATCTAGGCTTTGCACAAAAACCCTAGTCCATACATCTTCTTGCTCTATGTTAATATTCTCAACATAGCTGTAATATTCCTCTAGATGTTCTTCAGCTGTGAAATCCCCTTATCCTGTGAACTTAGGCATATATTTGATGTAATCTCCAGTAGGCATGGCAGAGAGGGGATTTGGAAAATTTAGGGGGGCATACCTAGCTATCAGGATCCTTTCCATTTTGGTCAATTAAGGGGCAGACATTTTGGAACTGGGTATGGACAGGGTTGAGGAAGGTATCACTAATGAAGGTAGTTGCTGAGAAGGTGGTGGTGGTATAATTATCCCAGTGGAGTCACCAGGGATTGGATATTCACAATAAATAGTGCTTGAAGATGTCCAAACCCTAGGATTTTCTGATGTATTTATAAATTTCTAAGAATTAAGTGTTTCAGAAGAAGAAATAATAGCAGAAAAATTTCTTGAAATACCTGATGTGGATTTTTGTGTAGCACTGTTGGTCTGTCTTAGTAAAGCCCTATCTATTCTCAAAATTTGTTTTGGATCTGAAACAGGTGTTGTTGGTGGCCCTTTAGGGTTTGCTCTAGTACTTGGTCTTCTTGAAACCACCTTATTTCAATGGATTCGCTAGATAAATTATTACAACCACAATGATGTCCAATATTTGTCTATCATCAAAGCAAGGATCTATGTTGTCTCCCAGAGAAGTTGAGCTTCAGTCTTCTTTTCCCAGCAACGTCGCCAATTTATTATCACTCCAGGAAACTCCTCTAGATTGTAGCTCGAGGATGCCTGGTAACTTAAAATGTTTTTAGGGTTTTCTGATATGGATCAAGTCAGGTGACCTATATAACCTTCCACTCTCAAGACATGCATGAAACTCACTCAATTACAAGGATTTTAGCTACAATTATTCAGAAGTTGACAATAAGGTGTAGGGATGGAGAACTCATCAGGCTGGCAGATTTACATACAAAACAGATGCATATAAAGGGATAAATCATGATAAGGATGGTACTTATAAATCAAATCACATTAACACACCAATAGGATGACATCTATTAGTTATTAATCAACTTGAAAGTAACCTAAATACACATTCAGGCATAAGTACAGTAGAGACAGAGATGAAGCCTGAAAAAATCATAACAAACGAGATTATATTTAAGAATGAGCAAAATGAGAAGCTGGAAATAGTATAGGTTTATAAATCCCTGAAGTCAAACCTTTTTTATAAAATCAATCTTAGGCTTTATATCCTTTTACAAAATAGACAGATCCTAAAACTTGGATCTGTTTTTTACAAACATAAACAAAAGTAACAGTTTTTTGCAAATTAGGGTTTGAAACCCTACCCAACTACTTGTCTAACTAGAATGAAGATTTAGTCCAATAAATGAACATTTACATAACTGAAGTAACTGCTGATGATCACTACTACTGGTCCTCTGCCAGTTAAACCACTGATTTCTCTTTGACATCTAGGGTTGGTGGCCTTTTGTGTTGTTATGTCATAGTAGACCTTAAATAGACCCCTCTCTGATGCTTCCCTCAATGTCACTCATCTTTAAATCGCGTCCCTGAACCATCTACAATCGCCCAAAACCGGTCATGTCTGCCAAAACTTGCTTTTAATCCTTTGTCCACTTTTGGTGGTTAAGAGACTTGTCTATCGAAACCGTTAGCTGCCGAAAGTGGTGCTTTTGGTGGCTAATGAACTGCCCCTGCGTCCAGCTAAGACATCAAGAACCTTGTTTTGCAAAAATTATTAGGTTTTTTTCAAAAATTTATTTTTAGGCTTGTTTGCTCAGTTTTCCACTTCTGCAGGCTTCGCGCTAAGAATGTTAACAGTGCCTTGGCTAGCTTCGGGAGGCTAGAGACTAACTTTTACTTCAGCTAGTGTTTCTAAGGTAGGATGGCTGCTTGGGTTTGCTTTGGCTTCCTTTAGTTGCAGCCGTTGGAGCCTAACCATCCTATATAATCTAGTATTGTCCTTCAGGTACCTTGTGTTCAGCCTTTTCAGGAAAATGTATCTTTCTCTCTGCTCCAGGTAGGACTTGTGTAGTAACTTGTTTCTGCTGGTCAAGGTTTCATTATTTCTCTTTAGTTCTCTTTCCAAGACCTCCATTTCATAAACCTGCCTCAGTAGTTTGTTGATCTTTTGACTTTTAGGCTTGCTGGAGGATGCCCTTTCTGCTAGTTCATCTTGCTCCTATGGTGTGGGGGATGGCAATGCTTCAGACACTAGTACAATTTGCACAGCTAGGGCTGCATCCTCTTCTTTCTCTTCCTCAAAATCTGAATAGGGTAGATTTAAGATATTCTCATGATGTGCTTCTACCTCCTGACCCTTCTCACTAAAGTCTAAGTTCCTTTTTTCCTTCTTGGTATTGGAAGAGGAGGGAGGCTGCTATGTTGCTGCTACTGGAGAAATGACCCTCCTCCTTCTTCTCCCACCCCTTGGTGTGCTGGACTTCTTGGTAGGAGACTTCCCTTTCTCCTCTAGCTAAAGGCCTATCTCAAAGCCATTCCAGAATAGAAAATAAGGCCAAGCCATATTTCTTCTCTGCAAAAACTCCTAGACAAATATCCGTATAAGACCGTGGTGGGACAGCCTACCAACAATCTTGGATGGTTGGGATTTCACTTTATGTGGCATCTTCCCTAGAGTTTCATGTAAATAAAAGGGCAGATTGAGAGGGCTTTTACCTATGAAGTGATTCATGAGCTTGAAATGGTAGATCATTTCTCTATTATATCTCCCTTCACAAGTTAAGTAGACCACAATGGCCTTCAGCAGCTGTTTCCAGTTCTCTTCCAACCATGATGATGGAAGACTCTTCTTCCATACCATTCCTCTATGCTCAGGCTTAAGGTAAGACCTGAATTCCACATCTTTTGGTATGGTGGTCTTGAACCGTTTCTCTCCTGTGGAAGGGAGTTCTGTCACCTCAGTGATTAGTGTTTCATATATGAGAAACTCCTCTTTTCCTATGACTACTTTTGAACTATCGAATGAGAGGGAAAAATCTTCAGCCACCTGCTAATGGAAGATTTGTAATTTTTCATAGAGTTTGTAGCAGCCCACCTCTTGAAAAATTCTGCAGACCTATGGATGTGATTTTAAGTAACAGATATCACCTAGCTCCTACCTGAGAGCTAGTCCACTCCTCTTCATCTTGATGGGTGTATCTCCTGGGTACCTGCAAAACAATTTTCATTCTTGTATACAGTATGCTTAGCAGACTCCTCTTTCAGAGCTAGTTTCTTTTTTAGTGGAGAAGATGCTAATTTCAAAAATGAAATCAGATGGAGTCTCTTGGCACTATTTATGAGGATTTTCCTATCATTATGGAGGCTAAGATCACAAAATGATGGAAACATATTGATCCTCTAGATCTCCTTTCCCACATAATCGTAACCTCCATCAACCAGATTATTCGATGAGATTTTGATGATCTTTTGGACAAGTGGAGGGAGATTGAGGGTTTCTAGTTAGATCAGTGCTTTGCCAATTGCATAACGACCTTTTTTACTTATTTCCCCATGCAGTCATGCAACTCTAGATCTTTTTAGTGGTTAATCATTCTCACAAATGATCATTTATCTTGCTGACGGGGTCAAATGTGACAGTTTCCTAACCGTTTCCTTATTTTTCCCTTTTGGTGGCTAATATCCTCTGGGATTTTGTCAGCTAGCCGCCGAAAATCCAGCTTTTGGTGCCTAACAAAGTGTTGTCTTTCCTGCTTAAGCCACCAAATTTTTTACCCCGTTGCCATGGTGAACTCCTGCTTTCGGCAGATAATGACCTCGCTGGAAAAAATTTTTAATTACCGAAAACCTGTTATTTCGATGGTTAATGAAATGCCCTAGCTTTTGCCTAAACCACCGAAAGTGATTTTCACCCATTGCTTATCTTCCTACTTTCGGTGGTTAACAGATGCATTGAATATTTCTCTAATATGCCAAAAGCAACCCTTTTCAGTGGCTAATGAGCTATTTCGATCCTCGCCTAAGCCATCGAATGTACTTTTCCCAATGCTGCTCGTCGCTTGCTTTCGGCGGTTAAAACCCTTCTTGTTCCTCTCTCTAATCTTTCGAAAGCGACCCTTTTCGGTGGCTAATGAGTTTTCTGTAGTCTCGCCTAAGCCACTGAAAGTGTTACTTTGACTCTGCTTGCTCAGACTGCTTTCGGTGGTTCACCTTTGCCCCGCGTTCAACTGTTTAGACGCCGAAACATAGCTTTTCGGTGGTAATGAGCTATAATATGCCTGGCCTAAGCCACCAAAAGCTATAACTTTTAAAAAAATTATCCAAATAAAAAATAGAGGATTTTAAATTGTCAGTCATACTCATATCTTTCATTACACGAGTTCGATTCTTCCTACTATCAAAATAAATTTATTTTGGGAGATAACAGCGTGCACATCGTGTTAACCTGCTACTGCAATTTCTTCATTTCCATTGGCTTAGAAATTTTCTATGCTAAGGGAAACTGCTTCATCTCAATTGTTAGTTGATTTACCTCTACCTCATTTATGTGCAGCTCCTCTATGACTTTATCTAACTCTAAATCATCTATGAGTGCTACCCAATATTGAGAGACTTGGTCAAAAACATTGACACATACTACTTCTGCTTCTTCTATATTTTTTGCAACTTCCCTTGTTGATTTCCTTCTTTCCTCTAACACCTCTATACGTGTTCTTGGTTTCACCTACTCTTTGAGTTCTATGACCTCTTTCCAAAGGTTGGCCTTTATCTCATCAAGTCGAGCGACCTTGGCCTCCACAACCATTTTTGATGTAATTCCTGCATCATTAAAATTTGTGCATGAAATATTTACAACATTGTCAATCCTAATATTGTTTTCTTCCCATGCTTTTGCTTTATGCTCCATCCCCTGCATCTTTCTCTTTATTTTATCAACAAATTTCTTGGATTTCTTCTCCTTCTTAAGCAAGGTGACTTCTCTTAGTTTGATCTCCACGACTGTAGCTTTCTGTAATGCATATATCTCAGGAAGTCACATCTATGAAAAATATATAGTTACCCAGTCTATTATTTTGGCCACATCATTAAATTTTGGGATTCCCAAATCTAGTGATTCTACTTCGACCTGTACGTTAATTGGTGGATCCAGTCTTGGTTCCTTAGTTTTTGGTGCTTTAGAAGGGTTGGGTTCATCTTGTGACTTAACTACCTAAGGCGTATCATCCACTGCAACTCTAACTTCTTCAACAGTTTTACAGAGTTCCTTTAACCGCTCTGTAATACCATTTGTTAACTCGGTCTCTCACCTGTCGATATCTTGAAAACTTTGTTGTGCAACGTCTCTTAGTGCTTCTCTTAATGATTCCAAGTATTCCACTTCCATACTAAAGGTATTGGCCTATTTATCATCCTTCCTTTTCTTACGCTTAGTCTCCCCTTTATTTGCTTCTTCTTGATTTATTTGTTCTCCCACCGATGGATCTATGGGATTCAAGCTAGAATCACTCTGGTTTATCTCAAGGTTTTACTCATCTTCTTGTGGGTTCCCTTCATTTCCTTGCTTACTCTTTGGTGGTGTTTTATCCTGATTCAAATCCTCATCTACTATTTGGGCTTCTAGCATAGGTAAATTCAATTCTTTGGGCCATTCATTAGTAATGGCTTCCACTTCTTCTTCTGTGATTATAAACCGTGTTTCCAACCATTAGCGATATGGGTCCTGTCACGGTTGTATGAAAACATAATGTGGGTTTATTTGAAACCTGATGACTGGCTGAAATCATGCAATAGTAACATCATGAAGTATTGCCTTCTTATGAACCTGATGTATAAAGGCTTCTTTATGCATGAAAAATTCAAAATTATTGTCCGTCTTCCTGTCCTTGTCTCCTGTAAACTAGAGATTCTGGTATTTTTCTCCTCTGCAAGGAATAGGTAGATATACGGGATAGTATTTTGGTGGTTTGGACCACACAACAAATGCAATCAAAATAAATAATGAGGAATAATGGAAAGTCTTACCCTCTTCCTCCAATGTAGACACATCAAGTAACAATCCATTCAAGAAGAATTGTGACCAATAAATCTAAAATCCCTATGTACAGAGTTCGCCTAGCGCAATCATACCTACAGTACATTGGTTTGGTCGTAACTTTCAAAAAAATTTGTAGGAAAATATTGTCGCAATAGAGTGAACATTAGTATCATTAAATGACGACATTAGGAACCCTATATTGGCTCTAATAAATTCATACTTATCCTTGACCATTACGATCATCATTGTTTCCTTGTCCTTTCTTAAATATGGCATTGGGTCCATTCCTGCCCGTAGAAGGCTTGTAATTACTGAAATGAGATCGACATCGACAGAATATGATCTATCTATATGTTTTCCCTAACTTTATGCTACCTAGAGTATGGGGTTAGCAGTGTTTAGGAACCTCAAATAAAAGACTGTTTTTATAGGTTTTTTTTGGATAACAATGCAAATCAAAAGTGTAGGGATAACAAGGCAGAAGACAATGTCTGAAAACCTCAGCAATACAAATGTAAAAGAAAAGAGTCTTGCAATAATGAATGACAAGCATGAGGTACAGGAGATAAGCTTTAACATATATATGATTGCAAATAATAAACGCACAGTTCAAATATGTAGCACATATATAAGAATACTAGTCTTTGAAAACACTTTCCAAATATCAGTAAGTATTTAATATTCACATTCATACATGAAATGAAATATAGAAAACATCTACACAACATTCACAGCATGAAAAGTCCAAACTGAACTGAAGAATATAAAAACAGTTTAGATCAAAGGCCTAGCTTCATATGATGTATTAAAAGTCATTCAAAATGCAAAAGAAGTTCTTATAGAAGTAAACATGAATGTCTGCATAGTCTCCTAGGACTGAATCCCATGTGTGTCTCCATTTGTTCATCAAAATCTTACAATATATAGGAAAAATGGTTTCTAAATAAACTGTTTCTAGATCCACTTTCTTTGGATCTAAGTCTACTAAAAATAGAAAAAGTAACAACTGACTATGATATGTGTCTTATTCATTTAAAACAAAAATCCCTTCAAATATTTCTCTCTAACTCTGCTCTACATTACTGATAAGATATTTTTCCTCAGCAGATAACTTTGCTTCTAGAACTGAATATATCGCAAGGTACCTAAAAAAAATGCATCCACTGATGGATCTTGGGTGACACTCTCACTTTGCATTTCGGTAGCAATCAAATCTATAATATCTCGAATAATATTGCTCGTGATCTGTGGATTTTCCTTCTAAAATAAATATAAATACTTGTTAAGTATCTCAACAAAAGAGTTGCAGGTCCACTATTTCCTTTCATGAAATTAGCCATGATCCTCCACGATAACCATTTCTCATATTACTTGATGGGCCTGGTTGCAATTCTGCAGAGTTAAATTAAGATGAATACACATAATCTGATTCAATTTCTTCTACATTATGAAAAATCACCGTCGCGGTTTTATTTGATTCAGAAACTGGCTTGATTGATCTGTGTGGAGAACTCTGAAATTATGCCATAAGTGAGGCTGTGGGTGAGGCTGATGAAGATTTAGAATAGTGAGAAATGGATACCATAGATGAGCTTCTCGAAGCCCTAGAAGTTGAAGATCATGGTGATACAAGAGATTGAAAACACAAAGCATTTGAGATATTTTCATCTTTATCAGTATCAACCCCTTCTAAGTTATGAATTCCATCAGCATTATCATCTTTACTATCTGAATAAATTCTCTCGGATGAAGAAAGCAATTCATTTCCCATTTGTTGGACCGTAGAATCAAATTTCACTGCCTTTGCTGATGATTTGACAACGACCTCATTTTTATTCTTTGAAACACTGCTTCGTGGGGAAAATGAGAATAATGATTCATTTCCATAGTGTTCTGTCAAATAGTCAAAGCCTCATGTATAAACTTTTGCTTGAACCACTTCTATATGAACAAGCGACCTTAGCAACCCTGCTCTTGAGAGAAAATTTAATTCCAAAAGACTTATTTTGATCAATAATGTTTTGCACATTCCATTTTTAAAATGTCATCAACTATACGACTGATACCAGCTACCTATTTATGAGAAAATGGTCACACCTCATAGCGTTTTCATACTAAAGGATAATGTCATACAATCAAAAGAACCTAACACGGTCAGCTGCTATACATATTTTCTCTACAATATGTGCATATGTTCAAGGAAACCTACTTTCATTCTTTGGTCCAATATTAATGCAATCCAATATGCAGCACTTGAGCTTTGGCTTTCTAAATCACCAATAAAGGAACACTTCATATTAAAGAATCAAAATAAAAATATTCATGCAATATGATATATCCAAGGAGGCTACCATATGTTCGATGCACGACACCAAAATGATATTTAGTGTCTAGACTGAAGGACATTCCATCTATCTCCCCGAAGAAATCAATTTCCTAGGTCTTGTTATAGTTATGCTTTGTATCATATATATGGACAAAATCAGCTGGCTCGGCCATGGCCATAAACTGTCCGTCCGATGAGAACCTTATGGAACGTATGGCACCTACGTGCCCCTTGAGAACTTTGAGAGAGGATTTAGGGTTTCTAACATCCCACAGCCTTCAAGTCGAATCTTGATTCCCAGTAGAAAATAATTGACCATCTGGATGCCATGCAAAAGCAAAGCAGTAATCTGAATGACCTTCAAGAGTTGCAACATTATTTGAATAATATGCAACACGTCCTACCATTCTTTAAAAAGGAAGGCCCTTTGGATGCCCTGGCTCCAATATGGGTTTTTATGAGCTGGTGACAAGAACTGGCTATAATATTCATTGATGGTTTGTCTTTTATAACACCTTTCCCCTTCAGAAACGACGCCAATAGCATCTGAAATGGATTCCTCTGAGACTGTAAATTCTAAACCTCCAACTTGAACCCTAGATCGATCAAAACTCTCACAAAAAGATTTAGTAATGCCAATATGGTGTTTTGTAATCTTTTCAAACATATTATACTAACCAATCTTCTTTACTCTTTTGAGGGATACAAGAAATTTCTGCATCCATTCGACATTGGAGGGTTTTGTTCTCAACAAATGGCCACTCGGTCGAATTTTCCTGTCCACACTCATGGCTAGAATGTGAACTGCAGATGCACCACTAGAGCAAGATATCTGAGAAGTATGAAGAAAACCCTGTTCTTGTAAAACCATGATTTCCTGACCCTTATTTCAGAATATCAACTGTAAGGTGGAAAATGATGATTAAAGATGGTTCTGTACAAGTTTTTTAACCTAGTACTGTTCAACAACAGATGCCAAGTTATGGTCATGAGCACAGAGCTCGAAAACCGCTAGTATCATGATGGTACCTGCAAAATGATCTCATCCTTGTCGAGCTAGCAGCGTACATGCTCCTTGAGTAATGTTCATGTGCTTCCAGCTCACCTTAGTAACCATATAAAATATTTTGAAGCCATAGAAAATTTTTGAATGAACTAGAAACATGCTATAAGAGCATAGGTTAAGATATAAATGTTGTAAATACCTATAATATTAAAAACATGAAATCAAAACACACCAAAACTTTAGGATAAAAGGAAATGGGATAAAAACTAAAGGCTTAAAAGATTTTTAAGGTACAAAAACTATCCTACCAAGCAAGTCAACAGACCTAGGTCAAACACTATCCATAGGTATCCTCCATGAAATACTAATAGAAACCATTACACAAATGTGTTCACATCTTTGCTTGGCTTAAATATGGCATAAACAACAATGACAATAATCAAGACGGGTTGAGTCCTTTCTCCCATTCCATTAGAACAAAATAGTTCGGTGAATCAGGTGTTTCCTTTACTAGTTTCATGTAATTATTTCTATCCAAGTCTCTCACTTTGTTTGTATCATGGTCAACAAAGGATAAAACTGCAAATTTGGAATAATGTTCTGCAATACCTTAATTCCTCTCGGAAGTTGGGGTGCTACCAGTGGGACTTGACCCTTGGATGGAATTTTGACCTTTGGTGCATCTGTACGTCTTGGTGGGATATATGACGACAACAATTGTCTAGTTACCCAATATTCTTCCTGGTTAGGGATTGGTTGCTTTGTTTTTTCCCTTGTCTTCCTCTTCATTGTATGATTTCCCTTTGAAAATACGAAGGGTCCTACTATGTCTTCTCTAGGTTTGTCGAATGGTCGAATTGGAACTTTCCTAGCAACTGGAACATGCTGCTGCATTGGTGGAACATATCCCACAGTGTCTTCCATTATGGGTGTGGGTGATATACGAAAAATCTCAGTTTCAAGAGTTGCACTAGTACTCAAGATTTAAATTACCATGAAGTTGCTACAATTATGAGCTTGCAGATGAGAAACACTCTTCTCTCATGTAAGCAGAATGAAACTAAGATTGGGAGTGAAGTGTGATATCATGCAACAGTTCTTGATAGGTGTTCCTCTCATGCGCAGGCATTAAAAAAGGAATCCATCCTTTCAGTCACATGGGCAGTCTGTTCAAATGAATTAAGGAAACTCCTCAACATGCCATTAACTAGCTAGCACCTTTAGGGGAAGTTGGTGTCATAAAGGCAGACATGACCACATGGCATGCCACCAAATTCTCTCGATATTTTCAATTTATTGACAGGCAATTGTCATGTCAGTGAGTCTCTTCATTCTTGTGATAGTGTCACATAACTTGTGACCTAATTATGTTTTTAAGAAGAGTCCCTTTCTTATGTGACTCACTCAGTGTCTTTGTGCTATCCTTTTACCTCAAGTATGTGAAACTTCACTTCTTATTGCGGCGAACTAATATTCAACGATCATAAGTTTCGATTGATTCTTTTTTTTCTCTTTCTTTATTTTCTCCCCTTTCTCTCTTTTTTATTTTATTTTATTTTATGATACCAAGTCACAGCTATCATAATATGGTTTCTCTCGACTCCCATTGACAAGTCCTCTAACCTCTACCCCATCTGTTAGCACTAGTTATTTTTGCAGGAGTTGGAATTATTGTCGTATAAATTCCAAAAATTCATTGGTGATTTGGCAGTCACAAGGTTTTTCTCAGTTGGATAAATCATTAAAATTTCCCATGTTTTCAAGAAGAAATGATTCTAAATGTGTTTTGAGCAAAATAAAAAAGAATTATTTTTACAATTGGGAAAAAAATAATCCATTTTGGATAAAAATATAACTTCATGTTTTTAATCCATTTTGAATAAAAATATGACTTTGTGTTTTTGGGCATAAAATTCAGAACTTTATTTTTATAAAAATACAATTCAGAACTTTATTTTTATAAAAATACAATGACAAAAGGCCGCCCAACACCGAGATCTAACGATCATATGGAGGCTACTACATCAACGCACACCAATAAAAGCTCTATATCAAAGTCTAAGCTCACAAGGAGTACTCTTTAAACCATTGTTTTGTTTCTTGATCATAAATTTAGCTCTTGAAACATATAAACCTTTATATTATTTCTCCTTCTATGCATGTGGGATAAAAGGAAATTTATTTTACAAGGAAAATATGTATGTGTCAATATTAAGAAGTTTCTAGTTTTAGTGCTAAATGATGGGTCCAATATTGATTTTAGAAAAAAACATCGAAGTAAAGAAAAGTTTCTTGGATATGGTAATGAACACTGGTGTTTCATGGGTGATGTGGAGGGTGAAAAGAATGGTTTCATCTTTGTTGTCTGTATATAACATCAATGTAGATTTCCTAGACGTACACATAGACAGAGAATTTATTCCTTGTAGAGAGAAGGTGTCTCACACAACATGTGATATGAACACGGTTCATAATACAATCAAAGGGAGTTGTCACAATGAGCAGGCATATGATTAATTCTAGACATTATCACTCTGACAATAACACGTGCTCTTCCTCGTGAGATTGAAACTATGGTATATGATATATTTCATGAAGATCCTGGTAATGTTGGTTACTCTGCTATGAGATGATAGGCAGATCAAATTCCACGCTCTTACATTTGAAGCTTTCTTGAATGCTGCCTTCTGATTCTCTTCTCTAATATGGCATGTCCAAGTTCATCCATCATGCCCATGTTCTCATCAGAAAACACCACATCAAGTTTATCATCACTGCCTAGGAGGTCTTTTTACTCAAATTCAGAAACCATGCCATGGTTCCCTTCATTGTTGATCTCAAGCGTAGAGCTTGATTTCATGGAACTGACTAATTTCAATCTGGAATATATCAAAATCAATTATCATTACCTCATAACCCATCTCTTGACCTTTCTCTTAATCCCTCTAATGTTGGGTATGCTTTTTGAAGTGGGATGAATGAACCCGGAAGACATTTGGCACCTTTGGGTCCATTTACAGATCAATCTCGTGAGAGTTCTTATATGTTTGGCCATTCTCATTTTTTGGTACATGGTATATATGATGTCTCTCCCTCGACCTATGTATCTTATGCAATACTCCTGCTACAAGCTCCCCGAAGCCTCAAAGTGAACATCCAGTGGTTTATGGAACACTCTAATCTTTTGGGGTATTTTCAAGATTCATCATCGAAAGTCCAGGGGAAGATACTGGCATGATCAGGTTTAGGGGAGAACACTTATCTTCTTGATGCAGTGCATTATATTGCCCCTTCAACATCTATGGCCACAACACAAGAAGAGGATGAGCAAGTCATGTTTGGTTCCTTGGACAATCTTTTTAAGAAAATAGGGTTGAAACCCAAGGATGTTGGTATTCTTGTGGTGAACTGCAGTCTATCAATCCTACTCGGTCACTCTCTACTATGATTATGAATAGGTATAAGTTGTGGGGTAACATCCAGAGCCTCAATTTAGACAGAATGGATTGTACTGGAGGAGTTATTTCCATTGATCTATCCAATGATTTGTTACAAGTTCATAGAAACACCCATGCAATAGTTGTGAGCACACAAAATATGTGATCAATGGTACAAGTAAAAATCCCAAATCAATTCGACGGTGTGGAATAATTCCGCTGGCAGAATAGTGAGCAGGTTAATATTTTAGTGATATCCGGAATTTTTATGATACAGGAAAGTTCAGGTGTGTGTCCAGCAGTCATCCCCTCACAAAACAGATCAATGGATCATGTTGATTTCACTGCCATAACTTGCACGAGGTAATTAAATTTCAAAAATTGTGAAATGGATTAGAGCACACACTTTCTGACGATGGAGATTGGAGGGTGAAGGAGATCCACGACTAAGGTGGATTTCGCTGCCAGAACAAGCAAGGACAAACAAAATTTCAAAATTTTCCAAAGGTGGTGCACCTGACAAATTTAAATGGTGGTGATTTGAGTAGGTGTTCGATCAACTACCTAGAAACATTTCTCAAGTTGAAAGTGTTCCTAGTTTAAAATTTTAAAACTCAACAAAATTTTATATTTCGAGCAAGTCAAAACACATGCTTATATAATATTATTTGGAAAATAAGATCAACAATCTCTCAAATTTCACTAGGTGAATGCGAGGTGGGTTTAGCAATGGATAAGATCAACCGAATTAGATTTCGTTAATTGCAAACTGGTAAAAGAGACCACCTTTTGAAGCAACAGAAACCACTAGTGCAGATGGCAATTAACTTTTGGTGATGATTGTTTCCATTAGCATCGATATTTGCATATTTGTGATGGAGATTTGTTGCATTGACAGGTTTTTACATAAAGGTAGCATAGTGAGTCATATATTTTTCAAGCTGTAGTGATCATTTTGATCTTTTATATCATGGCATAAAAGTAAACAATATAATGCCTTTCACACTGGTTCTCTGGACTATGGAAAATACGGGTTGAGGTTAAGGGAAATGATAGAATTTGAAAAATTTGGATGTAAAACATAAAGCAATAAAATTGAATTAGATCCATGACTTTAGAAATGTTATTTTATCTTCACCTTGCAAACACTTAATAAACTATGGAATATAACAAAGGATGACATGTTCTCTTTTTCAATACCCATGGAGTACCTCAATTGATGATCTTACAGGTTGTCTAAAAAATGTTTTGGATTCAATGTTGTTTGATATAGCATGCCAAAATTTAATCCTGATTATATTTTTATTGTTCTACTGAAAATAATTGCAAAGGTTTGATGAGAAAATTTTATTAACAAGTCAACAAGCAGAGGAAGAAGCTTTATTCTATGAAAATGACTGTTTTAGTCATTAACTTCAGAGACATGTTATTTCCAAATGAAGAAGAATTTTCAGAAAGTGAAAGAGAATTTTCTTTAGAACATGCCAATATTCAAAGACCTCCTTCATTTCTTATATAGCTATCACAATTTGGGAGAATTTAAGTAATAATCATAGGGAAATTTTCCAGATTTTAATTTTCCTGTTTGAGTCATCAAATTCAAATGCAGATTTCGAGGAGCCGGAGGGTAATATGGAAAAATAAAGACATGGATTTTGTGAGGGACATATGGAATTAAAATATCTCTCTCATAATTTACAAAACTGTCACCATTTAAGATATGCAGGTGGGGCTTTAAATCGTATTTTTCAACAATCTGCCTCATGAAAGAAAGGAAATAAGTTGTAACTATTTCTATTTTGAGAATGTAGTTATATTTCAAACTTAAGAATAGGTAGAGGTTTATTTCCTATATACTCATATGTATTTGATAGATTTGGGGTTGTATTTTCAATATCAGAGAGGCTCTTTGTTTGTAATAGCTCCAATTTTAGAGAATGAATAAAATTGCAGAAGAGGAATGTTGAAGGTTTTCCGTGGTAGAGATTCTTGTGCCATCTTTCTCTTCAGTAAGTGATCTTCTTGTGTAATTGTTTATCATGTTTCCCAATCCATTTTGTATTTTTATTTCATGTTTGAATAGTAGTTTGTGAACCATAATTCATCTTGCATGCTTTATGTTCATTTGTTTCAAGAATTTTCAAAATAAATTTATGCTAAAAGTTTACAGAAGTCACCCTAGTTAAGTGCTCTGTTTTGATGGATTGTTTTCCTTGTCTTCTAATCAACCTGTAAATGCCTCAAGAACGAGGAAATGGTGTATACCTTTCCTTTCCCTAGGCCAACAGGCCCCCAACACTAACCTATGGCTCATCTCGAGCAACACAAAGTTATTCCTCGATTTCTTTACTTGTATCGAATTTACTATGAAAATCTTCCAATTTTTTCACTACTCTCTCTGCTTCCAGCCGCACTTCTTCCTATGTTTTCTTCAATTGTTCCAAAAGGTCGAAATTGACATGTTCTGTAATTAACTTCTCTACTGATGTAGTTGCTTCAGGCACTTTTTGATAAACATGCTAAAGAATACCCATAATTATTTCAACTTCATCCTCTAACTCTGCAACCTTCTCTATTGTTTCTTGCTAATGCGTGCACATCGTGTTAACCTGCTGCTGGAATTTCTTCATTTTCATTGGCTTAGCAATTTTCTATGCTAAGGGAAATTGCTTCATCTCAATTTTTAGTTGATTTACCTCTACCTCAATTGTGTGTAGCTCCTCTATGACTTTCTCTAACTCTAAATCATCTATGAGTGCTACCCAAGCTTGAGAGACTCGGTCGAAAACATTGACACATACTACTTTTGCTTCTTCTATATTATTCGCGGCTTCCATTGTTTCTTTCCTTCTTTCCTCTAATACCTCTATGGGTTTTCTTGGTTTAACCTGCTCTTTGAGTTCTACAACCTTTTTCCAAAGGTTGGTCGTTACTGATGTAATTCCTGCATCATTAAAAATTTTGCAGGAAAGATTTACAACATTGTCAAGCCTAATCTTGTTTTCTTCCCATGATTTTGTTTTATGATCTGTTACCTGCATCTTTCTCTTTATTTTATCAACAACTTTCTTGTATTTCTTCTCCTTCTTAACCAAGGCGACTTCTCTTAGTTTGATCTCCACGACTGCAACTTTCTGTAATGTATATACCTCAAGAAGTCGCATCTGCAAAAAATATATAGTTACCTGGCCTATTCTTTTGGCCACATAATTAAATTTTGGGATTCCTAGATCTAGTGATTCTGATTCGACCTGTACCTTAACTGGTGGATCCAGTCTTGGTTCCTCAGTTTTTGGTGCTTCGAAAGGGTCGGGTTCATCCTGCGACTTAGCTACCTGAGGCGTATCATCCACTACAACTCTAACTTCTTTGACAATTTTACAGAGTGCTTTTAACCGCTCTGTAATACCATTTGTTAAATCGGCCTCTCACCTGTCGATATCTTGAAAAATTTCTTGTACAATGTCTCTTAGTGCTTCTCTTAATGATTCCAAGTATTCCATGTCCATACTAAAGGTATTGGCTTATTTATCAACCTTCTTTTTCATATGCTTAGAATCCCCTTGATTTGCTTCTTCTTGATTTATTTGTTCTCCCACCGATGGATCTATGGGATTCAAGCTAGAATCACTCTAGTCTATCTCAGGTTTTTATCATCTTCTTGTGGGTTCCCTTCTTTTCCTTGCTTACTCTTTGGTGGCGGTTTATCCTGATTCAAATTCTCATCTACTATTTGGGATTCTAGCATAGGTAAATTCCATTATTTTGGCCATTCATTGGTAATGGATTCCACTTCTTATTCTATGTTTATAAACAGTGTTTCCAACCATTGGAGATCTGGGTCGTGTCACGGTTGTATGAAAACATAATGTGGGTTTATTTGAAACCTGATGACTCGCTGAAATCACGCAACAGTAGCATCATGAATTATTACCTTCTTATGCACCTGATGTCTCAAGGCTTTTCCATGCATGAAAAATTCAATATTATTGTCCGTCTTCCTGTCCTTGTCTCCTGTAAACTAGAGATTCTGGTATGTTTCTCCTCTGCAAGGAATAGGTAGCTATACCGGATGGTAGTTTGGTGTTTTGAACCACACAAAAAATGCAATCAAAATAAATAACGAGGCATAGTGGAAATTCTTACCCTCTTCCTACAATGTAGACGTGTCAGGTAACAATCCATTCAAGAAGAATTGTGACCAATGAATCTGAAATCCCTATGTACAGATTTCATCTAGCTCAACTACACCTACAGTACATTTGTTTGGTCGTAACTTTCAAAAAAATTTGTAGGACAATATTTTCGCAGCAAAGTGAACATTAGTATCATTAAATGATGACATTATGAACCCTCTATTGGCCCTAATAAATTCGTCCTTATCCTTGACCCTTGTGATCGTAATTGTTTCCTTGTCCTTTCTTAAATATGGCATTGGGTCCATTCCTGCCCAAAGAAGGCCTATAATTATTGAAATGAGGTCGACATCAACCGAATATGATCTATCTATCTGTTTTCCCTAAAGTCTGCTACCTAGACTACGGGGTCAACAATGTTCAGGAACCTCAAATAAAAGACTATTTTTATAGGTTTTGTTTGGATAACAATGCAAATCAAAAGTGTAGGGATAACAAGGTAGAAGACAATGTCTAAAAACTTCAGCAATACAAATGTAAAAGAAAAGAGTCTTGCAATAATGAATGACAAGCATGAGGTACAGGAGATAATATTTAACATATATATGACTGCAAATAGTAAACACACAGTTCAAATATGTAGCACATATATAAGAACACTGGTCTTTGAAAACACTTTCCAAATATCAGTAAGTATTTAATATTCACATTCATACATGAAATGAAATATAGAAAACATCTACACAACATTCACACCATGAAGAGTTCAAACTGAACTGAAGAATATAAAAACAGTTTAGATCAAAGTCCTAGCTCCATATAATGTATAAAAAGTCATTCAAAATGCAAAATAAGGGTGTAACCTACTTACCCGACCATTTAACATGAATGTCTGCACAGTCTCCGAGGACCGACTCCATGTCTGTCTCCCTTTGTTCATCAAAATCTTACAATATATAGGAAAATTTGTTTCTAGATCCACTTTCTTTGAATCTAAGTTTATTAAAAATTGAAAAAAGTAGCTGCTGACTATGACGTGTATTATTCATTTAAAACAAAAATCCCTTCAAATCTTTCTCGCTCCCTCTGCTCTACATTACTGATAAGATCTTTGGCCTCGTCTGATAACTTTGCTTCTGGAATTGAATATATCACAAGGTACCTACAAAAAAATGCATCCATAGATGGATCTTGGGTGACACTCTCACTTTGCATTTCGGTAGCAATCAAATCTCTAAGATATCGAATAAGATTGCTCGTGATCCGTGGATTTTTCTTCTCAAAGAAATATAAATACTTGTTAAGTATCTCAACAAAAGAGTCGCAGGTCCACTATTTCCTTTCGTGACATTAGCCATGATCCTCCACGATAACCATTTCTCATATTACCTGATGGGCCTGGTCGCAGTTCTGCAGAGTTAAATTCAGATGAATACACATAATCTGATTCCATTTCTTCTACATTATGAAAAATAAACGCCGCGGTTTTCTTTGGTTCAAAAACTGGCTTGATTGATCTATGTGGAGAACTCCGAAATGATGTCATAAGTGAGCCTGTGGGTGAGGCTGATGAAGAATTAGAATTGCGAGAAATGGATACCACAGATGAGCTTCTCAAAGCCCTAGAAGTTGAAGATCGTGGTGATACAAGAGATTGAAAACGCAAAGTATTTGAGATGCTTTCATCTTTATCAGTATCAACCCCTTTTAAGTTATGAATGCCCTTGTCATTATCATCTTTACTATCTAAATCAATTCTCTCAGATGAAGAAAGCAATTCGTTTCCCATTTGTTGGACTGCAGAATTAAATTTCACTTCCTTTGCTGATGATTTGATAAAGCCCTCATTTTTATTCTTTGAAACACTGCTTCGTGGGGAAAACTGGGAATAATGATTCATTTCCATAGTGTTCTGTCAAACAGTCAAAGCCTCCTGTATAAACTTTTGCTTGAATCACTGCTATTTGAAGAAGCGACCTCAGCAACCTTGCTCTTCAGAGAAAATTTAATTCCAAAAGATTTTTGTTGATCAATAACGTTTTGCACATTCCATTTTTAAAATGTCATCAAATATGCGACTGATACTAGCTACCAATTGATGAGAAAATGGTCACACCTCACAGCGTTGTCATACTAAAGGATAATGTCGTCCAATCAAAAGAACCTAACACAGTCAACTGCTGTACATATTTTCTGTACAATATCTGCATATGTTCAAGGAAACCTACTTTCAGCTCTTTGGCCCAATATTAATGCAATCCAATATGCAGCACTTGAACTTTGGCTTTCTAAATCACCAATCAAGGAACACTTCATATTAAAGATTCAAAATAAAAAATATTCATGCAGTCTGCTATATCCAAGGAGGCTGCCATATGTTTGATCCGTGACACCAAAATGAGATTCAATGTCCGTACTGAAGGACATTCCAGCTATCTCCTCGAAGAAATCAATTTCCTGGGTCTTGTTATAGTTATGCTTTGTATCATATATATGGACAAAATCAACTGGATTGGTCATGGCCATAAACTATCCATTTGATGAGAACCTTATGGAACGTATGGCACCTAAGTGCCCCTTGATAACTTCAAGAGAGGCTTTAGGGTTTCTAACATCCCATAGCCTGCAAGTCGAATCTTGGTTCCCAGTAGCAAATATTCGACCATCTAGATGCCATGCAGAAGCAAAGGAGTAATCTGAATGACCTTCAAGAGTTGCAACAGTCTGTGAATAATATGCAACACGTCTTGCCATTCTTTAGAAAGGAAGGCCCTTTGGATTCCCTGGCTCCAATCTAGTTTTTTATGAGCTGGTAATAGGAACTGGCTATAATCTTCATTGATGGTTTGTCTTTTATACCACCTTTCCCCTTTAGAAACGATGCCTATATCATGTGAAATGGATTCCTCTAAGACTGTAAATTCTAAACATCCAACTTGAACCCTAGATCCATCAAAACTCTCACAGAAAGCTTTAGTAATGCCAAAATGGTGTTCTGCAATATTTTTGAACATATTATACCAACCAATCTTCTTTACTCTTTCAAGGGCTAAAGGAAATTTATGTATCCATTCGACATTGGAGGGTTCTATTCTCAACAAATGGCCACGCGGTTGAATTTTCTTGTCCACACTCATGGCTGGTTTGTGAACTACACATGCAACACTAGAGCAAGATCTATGAGAAGTATGAAGAAAACCCTATTCTTTTAAAACCATGATTTCCCGGCCCTTATTTCAAAATACCAACTGTAAAGTGGAAAATTATGAATAAAGATGGTTTTGTACAAGTGTTTTAACTTAGTACTATTCAACAGCAGATGTCGAGTTATGGTCATGAGCACAGAGCTCGAAAATTTCTAGCATCATGATGGTACCTGCAAAACATCTCATCCTTGTTGAGCTGGCAGCGTACCTGCTCCTTGAGTAATGTTCATGTGCTGCTAGCTCACTTTAGTAACCATATAAAATATTTTGAAACCATATAAGATTTTTGAATGAACTAAAAACATGTTATAGGAGCATAGGTTAAGATATAAATATTGTAAATACCTAGAATATTAAAAACATGAATTCAAAACACACTAAAAATTTAGGATAAAAGGAAATGGGATAAAAACTCAGGGCTTAAAAGTTTTTTAAGGTACAAAACCTATCCTACGAAGCAAGACAACAGACCTAGGTTAAAAACTATCCATAGGTATCCTCCATGAAATGCTAATAGAAACCATTGCACAAATGTGTTCACTTCTTTGCTTGGCTTAACTATGACATAAACAACAATGACAATAATTGAGACTCGTTGAGTCCTTTCGCCCATTCCATTAGAACAAAATAGTTCGGTGAATTAGGTGTTTCCTTTACCAGTTTCATGTAATTATTTCTATCAAAGTCTCTCACTTTGTTCGTATCATGGTCAACAAAGGATAAAACTATGAATTTGGAATAATGTTCTGCAATACCTCAATTGCTTTCGGTTGTTGGGGTGCTACTAGTTGGACTTGACCCTTGGATGGACTTCTAACCTTTGGCACATCTATATGTCTTGGTGGGATATATGATGACAACAATTGTCTGGTTACCCAATATTCTTCATGGTTATGGATTGGTTGCTTTGTTTTTTCCCTTGTCTTCCTCTTCATTGTATGCTTTCCCTTTGAAAATACTAATGGTCCTATTATGTCTTCTCTAGGTTTTTCGGATGGTCAAATTGGAACTTGCCTAGCAACTGGAACATGCTACTGCATTGGTGGAACATATCCCACAGTGTCTTCTATTATGGGTGTGGGTGATGTAGGCAAAATCTCAGTTTGAAGAGTTGCACTAGTACTCAAGATTGAAATTACCATGAAGTTGCTACAATTCTGAGGTTGCAGATGAGAAACACTCTTCTCTCATGTAAGCAAAATGAAATGAATATTGGGAGTGAAGTTTGATATCATGCAATAGTTCCTGACAGGTGTTCTTCTCATGCGCAGGCATTAAAAAAGGAATCCATCCTTTTAGTCACATGGGCAATCCGTTCAAATGAATTAAGGAAACTTCTCAACACGTCGTCAACTAGCTGGCACTTTAAGGGGAAGTTGGTGTCATAAAGGTAGACATGACCACAAAGCATGCCATCAAATTCTCTTGATATTTTCAATTTATTCACTTATAATTATCATGTCAGTGAGTCTCTTCATTCTTGTGATAGTGTCGTGTAACTTGTGGCCTAATTATTTTGTTTAGAAGAGTCCCTTTGTTATGAGACTCACTTAGTGTCTTTGTGCTATCCTTTTACCTCAAGTATGTGAAACTTCACTTCTTATTGCGGCGGACTAATAGTCTGCAATCATAAATTTCGACTCATTCATTTTTTTCTCTTTCTTTATTTTGTCCTCTTTCTCTCCTTTTTATTTTATTTTTATTTTATGAGATCGAGTCACAGCTATCATAATATGGTTTCAGTCGACTCCCATTAACGAGTCCTCTAAACTCTGTCCCATCTGTTAGCACTAGTTATTTTTGTAGGAGTTGGAATTATTGTCGTATAAATTCCAAAATTTGATTGGTGATTTGGCAGTTGCAAGGTTTTGCGGTTTGTCTTTTATACCACCTTTCCCCTTTAGAAACGATGCCAATATCATGTGAAATGGATTCCTCTGAGACTGTAAATTCTAAACATCCAACTTGAACCCTAGATTCATCAAAACTCTCACAGAAAGCTTTAGTAATTCCAAAATGGTGTTCTGCAATATTTTTGAACATATTATACCAACCAATCTTCTTTACTCTTTCAAGGGCTAAAGGAAATTTATGTATCCATTCGACATTGGAGGGTTCTATTCTCAACAAATGGCCACGCGGTTGAATTTTCCTGTCCACACTCATGGCTGGATTGTGAACTACAGATGCAACACTAGAGCAAGATCTATGAGAAATATGAAGAAAACCCTATTCTTTTAAAACCATGATTTCTCGGCCCTTATTTCAGAATACCAACTGTAAAGTGGAAAATGATGAATAAAGATGGTTTTGTACAAGTGTTTTAACTTAGTACTATTCAACAGCAGATGTCGAGTTATGGTCATGAGCACAGAGCTCGAAAATTTCTAGCATCATGATGGTACCTGCAAAACATCTCATCCTTGTTGAGCTGGCAGCGTACCTGCTCCTTGAGTAATGTTCATGTGCTGCTAGCTCACTTTAGTAACCATATAAAATATTTTGAAACCATATAAGATTTTTGAATGAACTAAAAACATGCTATAGGAGCATAGGTTAAGATATAAATATTGTAAATACCTAGAATATTAAAAACATGAATTCAAAACACACTAAAAATTTAGGATAAAAGGAAATGGGATAAAAACTCAAGGCTTAAAAGTTTTTTAAGGTACAAAACCTATCCTACCAAGCAAGACAACAGACCTAGGTTAAATACTATCCATAGGTATCCTCCATGAAATGCAAATAGAAACCATTGCACAAATGTGTTCACTTCTTTGCTTGGCTTAACTATGACATAAACAACAATGACAACAATTGAGACTGGTTGAGTCCTTTCACCCATTCCATTAGAACAAAATAGTTTGGTGAATTAGGTGTTTCCTTTACCAGTTTCATGTAATTATTTCTATCCAAGTCTCTCACTTTGTTCGCATCATGGTCAACAAAGGATAAAACTATGAATTTGGAATAATGTTCTGCAATACCTCAATTGCTTTCGGTTGTTGGGGTGCTACTAGTTGGACTTGACCCTTGGATGGAATTCTGACCTTTGGCACATCTATATGTCTTGGTGGGATATATGATGACAACAATTGTCTAGTTACCCAATATTCTTCATGGTTATGGATTGGTTGCTTTGTTTTTTCCCTTGTCTTCCTCTTCATTGTACGCTTTCCCTTTGAAAATACTAATGGTCCTATTATGTCTTCTCTAGGTTTTTTGGATGGTCAAATTGGAACTTGCCTAGCAACTGGAACATGCTACTGCATTGGTGGAACATATCCCACAGTGTCTTCTATTATGGGTGTGGGTGATGTAGGAAAAATCTCAGTTTTAAGAGTTGCACTAGTACTCAAGATTGAAATTACCATGAAGTTGCTACAATTCTGAGGTTGTAGATGAGAAACACTCTTCTCTCATGTAAGCAGAATGAAATGAATATTGGGAGTGAAGTTTGATATCATGCAATAGTTCCTGACAGGTGTTCTTCTCATGCGTAGGCATTAAAAAAGGAATCCATCATTTTAGTCACATGGGCAGTCCGTTCAAATGAATTAAGGAAATTTCTCAACACGTCATCAACTAGCTGGCAGTTTAAGGGGAAGTTGGTGTCATAAAGGTAGACATGACCACAAAGCATGCCATCAAATTCTCTCGATATTTTCAATTTATTGACTTATAATTATCATGTCAGTGAGTCTCTTCATTCTTGTGATAGTGTCGTGTAACTTGTGGCCTAATTATTTTGTTTAGAAGAGTCCCTTTGTTATGAGACTCACTTAGTGTCTTTGTGCTATCCTTTTACCTCAAGTATGTGAAACTTCACTTCTTATTGCGGCGGACTAATAGTCTGCAATCATAAATTTCGACTCATTCATTTTTTTCTCTTTCTTTATTTTGTCCTCTTTCTCTCCTTTTTATTTTATTTTTATTTTATGAGATCAAGTCACAGCTATCATAATATGGTTTCAGTCGACTCCCATTAACGAGCCCTCTAAACTCTCTCCCATCTGTTAGCGCTAGTTATTTTTGCAGGAGTTGGAATTATTGTCGTATAAATTCCAAAATTTCATTGGTGATTTGGCAGTTGCAAGGTTTTGCGGTTTGTCTTCTATACCACCTTTCCCCTTTAGAAACGATGCCAATATCATGTGAAATGGATTCCTCTGAGACTATAAATTCTAAACATCCAACTTGAACCCTAGATCTATCAAAACTCTCACAGAAAGCTTTAGTAATGCCAAAATGGTGTTCTGCAATATTTTTGAACATATTATACCAACCAATCTTCTTTACTCTTTCAAGGGCTAAAGGAAATTTATGTATCCATTCGACATTGGAGGGTTCTATTCTCAACAAATGGCCACGCGGTTGAATTTTCCTATCCACACTCATGGCTCGATTGTGAACTACAGATGCAACACTAGAGCAAGATCTATGAGAAGTATGAAGAAAACCCTATTCTTTTAAAACAATGATTTCCTGGCCCTTATTTCAGAATACCAACTGTAAAGTGGAAAATGATGAATAAAGATGGTTTTGTACAAGTGTTTTAACTTAGTACTATTCAACAACAGATGTCGAGTTATGGTCATGAGCACAGAGCTCGAAAATTTCTAGCATCATGATGGTACCTGCAAAACATCTCATCCTTGTTGAGCTGGCAGCGTACCTGCTCCTTGATTAATGTTCGTGTGCTGCCAGCTCACTTTAGTAACCATATAAAATATTTTGAAACCATATAAGATTTTTGAATGAACTAAAAACATGCTATAGGAGCATAGGTTAAGATATAAATATTGTAAATACCTAGAATATTAAAAACATGAATTCAAAACACACTAAAAAATTTAGGATAAAAGGAAATGGGATAAAACTCAGGGCTTAAAAGTTTTTTAAGGTACAAAACCTATCCTACGAAGCAATACAACAGACCTAGGTTAAACACTATCCATAGGTATCCTCCATAAAATTCTAATAGAAACCATTGCACAAATGTGTTCACTTCTTTGCTTGGCTTAACTATGACATAAACAACAATGACAATAATTGATACTGGTTGAGTCCTTTCGCCCATTCCATTAGAACAAAATAGTTCGGTGAATTAGGTGTTTCCTTTACCAGTTTCATGTAATTATTTCTATCCAAGTCTCTCACTTTGTTCGTATCATGGTCAACAAAGGATAAAACTATGAATTTGGAATAATGTTCTGCAATACCTCAATTGCTTTCGGTTGTTGGGGTGCTACTAGTTGGACTTGACCCTTGGATGGAATTCTGACCTTTGGCACATCTATATGTCTTGGTGGGATATATGATGACAACAATTGTCTGGTTACGCAATATTCTTCATGGTTATGGATTGGTTGCTTTGTTTTTTCCCTTGTCTTCCTCTTCATTGTACGCTTTCCCTTTGAAAATACTAATGGTCCTATTATGTCTTCTCTAGGTTTTTCGGATGGTCAAATTGGAATTTTCCTAGCAACTGGAACATGCTACTGCATTGGTTGAACATATCCCACAGTGTCTTCTATTATGGGTGTGGGTGATGTAGGCAAAATCTCAGTTTTAAGAGTTTCACTAGTACTCAAGATTGAAATTACCATGAAGTTGCTACAATTCTGAGGTTGCAGATGAGAAACACTCTTCTCTAATGTAAGCAGAATGAAATGAATATTCGGAGTGAAGTTTGATATCATGCAATAGTTCCTGACAAGTGTTCTTCTCATGCGTAGGCATTAAAAAATGAATCCATCCTTTTAGTCACATGGGCAGTCCGTTCAAATGAATTAAGGAAACTTCTCAACACGTCGTCAACTAGCTGGCACTTTAAGGGGAAGTTGGTGTCATAAAGGTAGACATGACCACAAAGCATGCCATCAAATTCTCTCGATATTTTCAATTTATTGACTTATAATTATCATGTCAGTGAGTCTCTTCATTCTTGTGATAGTGTCGTGTAACTTGTGGCCTAATTATTTTGTTTAGAAGAGTCCCTTTGTTATGAGACTCACTTAGTGTCTTTGTGCTATCCTTTTACCTCAAGTATGTGAAACTTCACTTCTTATTGCGGTGGACTAATAGTCTGCAATCATAAATTTCGACTCATTCATTTTTTTCTCTTTCTTTATTTTGTCCTCTTTCTCTCCTTTTTATTTCATTTTTATTTTATGAGATCAAGTCACGGCTATCATAATATGGTTTCAGTCGACTCCCATTAATGAATCTTCTAAACTTTGTCCCATGTGTTAGCACTAGTTATTTTTGCAGGAGTTGGAATTAATGTCGTATAAATTCCAAAATTTCATTGGTGATTTGGCAGTTGCAAGGTTTTGCTCAGTTGGATAAATCATTAATATTTCCCATGTTTGCAAGAAGAAAGGATTCTAAAGGTGTTTTGAGCAAAATAAAAAGGAATTATTTTTACAATTGGGAAAAATTTATCCATTTTGGATAAAAATATAACTTTATGTTTTTAATCCATTTTGAATAAAAATATGATTTTATGTTTTTTGGATGAAAGCATATTTTTATTAGAAAATAAAATTCAGAACTTTATTTATATAAAAATACATTGGCACCAGGCCACTCAACACCGATATCTAATGATCATATGGTGGCCACTACATCAACGCACACCAATCAAAGCTCTCCATCAAAGTTCAAGCGCTAAGATCACAAGGAGTACTCTTTAAACCATTGCTTTGTTTCTTGATATTAATTTTAGCTCTTGAAACATATAAACATTTATATTATTTTTTCTTCTATGCATGTGGGATAAAAGGAAATTTATTTTACAAGGAAAATATGTATGTGTCAATATTCATAAGTTTCTAGTTTTAGTGCTAAACGACTGGTCCAATATTGATTTTAGAAAAAAACATCGAAGTAAAGAAAAGTTTCTTGGATATGGTAATGAATACTAGTGTTTCATGGGTAATGTGAAGGGTGCAAAGAATGGTTTCACCTTTCTTGTCTGTATATGACCTCAACGTAGATCTCCTATATGTACACGTAGACAGAGAATTATTCCTTGTAGAGAGAAGGTGTCTCACACAACATGTGATATGAACACGGGTCATAATACAATCAAAGGGAGTTTTCGCAATGAGCAGGCATATGATTAATTCTAGGAATTATCACTCTCACATTAATGCGTGCTCTTCCTTGCGAGCTTGACACTGTGGTATATAATATATTTCTTGAAGATCCTGGTAATGTTGGTTACTCTGCTATGAGATGATAGGATGATCAAATTCCACGCTCTTACATTTGAAGATTTCTTGAATGCTGCCTTCTAATTATCTTCTCTAATATGACATGGCCAAGTTCATCCATCATGCCCATGTTCTCATTAGGAATTCCACATCAATTTTATCATCACCACCCAGGAGGTATTTTTACTCAGATTCAGAAACCATGCCATGGTTCCCTTCATTGCTGATCTCGAGCGTAGAGCTTGATTTCATGGAACTGACTAATTTCAATCTGAAATATATCAAAATCGACTATCATTACCTCGTAACCCATCTCTTGACCTTGCTATTGATCCCTCTAATGGTGGGTAATCTTTTTGAAGTGGGATGAATGAACTCGGAAGACATTTGGCACCTTTGGGTCCATTTATAGATTAATTTCTTGAGAGTTCTTGTATGTTTGGTCATTCTTATTTTTTGGTACATGGTCTATATGATTTCTCTCCCTTGACCTATATATATTGTGGAATACTCCTCCTACAAGACCTCTAGAAGCCTCAAAGTGAACATCCAGGGGTTTATGGAACACTCTAATATTTCGGGGTATTTTCAAGATTCATCATTAGAATTCTAGGGGAAGATATTGGAATGATCAGGTTTAAGGGAGAAAACTTATCTTCTTGATGCAATGCATTATATTCCCCCTCCCACATCTATGGCCACAACACGAGAAGAGGATGAGAAGGTCATGTTTGGTTTCTTGGAAAATATTTTTAAGAAAATAGCGTTGAAACCCAAGGATGTTGGTATTCTTGTGGTGAACTGCAGTCTATTCAGTCCTACTCCATCACTCTCTACTATGATTGTGAATAGGTATAAGTTGTGGGGTAACATTCAAAGCTTCAATTTAGGCAGAATGGGTTGTACTGCAGGAGTTATATCCATTGATATATCGAATGATTTGTTACAACTTCATATAAACACCCATACAATATTTGTGAGCACAGGAAATATGTGATCAACGGTACCGGTAAAAATCCCAAATCAATCCGACGGTGTGGAACAATTTTGCTGGTAGAATAGTGAGCATGTTAATATTTTAGTGATATCCAGAATGTTTATGATACAGGAAAGTTTAGGTGTGTGTCCAACATCCATCCCCTCACCAAACAAATTAATGGAACATGTTGATTCCACTGCCATAACTTGCACGAGGTAATTAAATTTCAAAAATAGTGAAATGGCTTAGAGCCCACACTTTTTGATGGCAAAGATCGAAGGTTGAAGGAGGTCGACGACTAAGGTGGATTTCGCTGCCAGAACAAGCAAGGACAAACAAAATTTCTAAATTTTCCAAATCTGGTACACCCCACAAATTTAAATGGTGGAGATTTGAGTAGGTGTTTGATCAACCGCCTAGAAAAATTTCTCAAGTTGAAAGTGTTCCTAGTTTAAAATTTTAAAACTCAACAAATTTTTATATTTCGGGCAAGTCAAAACACATGCTTATATCATGTTATTTGGCAAATAAGATCAACAGTCTTTCAAATTTTTCTAGGTGAATGCGAGGTGGGTTTAATGATGAATAAGATCAGCATAATTAGATTTCATTAATTGAAAACTGGTAAAAAATACCACCTTTTGAAGCAACGGAGACCACTAGTGCAGATGGCAATTAACTTTTGGTGACGATTGTTTCCATTAGCATCAGTATTTTCATATTGATGATGGAGAGTTGCTGCATTGATAGGTTTTTACATAAAGGTAGAATAGTGAGTCGTATATTTCTCAAGCTATAGTGATCATTTTGATCTTTTATATCATGGCATAAAAGTAAACAATATAATGCCTTTCACGACTGGTTCTCTAGACAGTGGAAAATACGGGTTGAGGTTAAGGGAAATGATAGAATTTGAAAAATGTGGTTGTAAAATATAAAGCAGTAAAATTGAATTAGATCCATGACTTTAGAAATGTTATTTTATATTCACGTTGCAAACACTTAATAAACTATGGAATATAACAAAGGATGACATGTTCTCTTTCTCCATACCCATGGAGTAACTTAGTTGATGATTTTATAGGTTGTCTGAAAAAATGTTTTGGATTCAATGTTGTTTAATAGTTCATGCCAAAATGCAATCCTGATTATATTGTTATTTTTCTACTGAAAATAATTGCAAAGGTTTGATGAGAAAAATTTATTAACAAGTCAACAAACGGAGAAAGAAGCTTTATTCTATGAAAATGATTGTTTTGGTCATTAAATTCAGAGACTTGTTCCTACCAAATGAAGAATAATTTTCAGAAATTGAAAGAGCATTTTCTTTAGAACATGCCAATATTCAAATACCTCTTTCATTTTTTACATAGCTATCACAGTTTGGTAGAATTTAAGTAATATTCACAGGGAAATTTTCCTGATTTTAAGTTTCCTATTTGAGTCATCAAATTCAAATGCAGATTTCGAGGAGCTGGAGGGGAATATGGAAAAGAAAGACATGGATTTTGTGAGGGAAATATGGAATTAAAAAATATCTCTCATAATTTACACAACTGTCACCATTTGAGATATGCAGGTGGGGCTTTGAATCCTATTTTTCAACAATCTGCCTCCTGAAAGAAAGGAAATAAGTTGTAACTGTTTCTATTTTGAGAATGTAGTTATATTTCAAATTTAAGACTAGGTCGAGGTTTATTTGCTATATATTCATATGTATTTGATAGATGTAGGGTTGCATTTTCAAGAGCATAGAGGCTCTTTGTTTGTAATAGCTCCAATTTTAGAGAATGAATAAAATTGCAGAAGAGGAATGTTGAAGGTTTTCTATGGCATAGATTCTTGTGCCATCTTTCTCTTCAGTAAGTGATCTTCTTGTGTAATTGTTTATCCTGTTTCCCAATCCATTTTGTATATTTATTTCATGTTTTAATAGTAGTTTGTGAACCATAATTCATCTTGCATGCTTTATGTTGATTTGTTTCAATCATTTTCAAAACAAATTTCTGCTAAAAGTTTACAGAACTCATGCTAGTTAGGTGCTATGTTTTGATGGATTGTTTTCCTTGTATTTTAATCAACCTGTAAATGCCTCAAGACTAAGGAAATGGTGTATAAATTTTCTCTGTCCAAGAACCTTTCAAACCCCTACATGTTACAACCTAGCTCAGATCTGATTGTTGACTCAATTTCCCAATGGACTCCTCCATGAGTGTCGTACCAATTTTTTTTTTTTTAAATGTCCTATCATAAATCTCACCTTCTAAATGTCATGGATTGAATATATTGAGTAAGAAGGATTTGCAAATATTGAGAGATACCTCTCTGATTGTATTAGGTCAAAATACAGTATAAAGTGGTTCTATGGTACCTCGGGATCTACATTTCACAGCATGGGTACATTTTGAGTGATATGACCATCTATTTTTCTAGCTTCACTGCTCCTATATCAATGATCTCTTTGACAAGATATGGTCCTAACTAGTTTGTTTTCATATTTCCTGGATGCTTGAAAAAATTAATGTCATACATAAGAATAATTGATCCAACTTGAAACTGCTTTCTCTTAATGTGGTTATCATAACATACCTTATGTCTTTTATTTTCTACATTTTAGTGAAAACCTGCAACAAAAGGTTCTTCCTCCAACCATACTAGTTGAAGTAAATTGTCTTCCACAACATCATCATTTGTTATTCTAGTGATCACAACAAATATTAAGCTCAGTACAATGTACTCCATAGGCATGATAGGTTCTTTCCCATACACCAACCGAAATGGATTCTAACCTATCAACTTCTTACACATCGTGCGTTATACCCATAATACTGCAGAAATATCTTGGTCCCAGTCATCTCTTTGTGCATTGAAAACCTTTGTCAATGCATTTTCCAGAATCTTGTTGAATGCTTCGACAACTCCATTTTCTCTATGGTGATATGGTATTGTCCTTCTATGCGGTATTTGAAATTCCTCAGTCAGTTCTTGAATCAATTGATTAAAAAAATGTGTACCTTGATCAGTGATTAAAATATTTGGGCACCCAAACCTTGTCACAACATTTTCAAATAGAAACTTTGCAACAGTTGTAGAAGTATAGTCCTTTACTTGTGCTTCTTCTTCCTATTTGTTCAGGTAACCAGTCCCAGTAATAATATATCAAGATCCCATGGGATTTCCTATCGGATTGATAGGTCCTACAAATTCAACAACCCATTTATCAAATAGTTGTAATGTTATCTTTGGTACCAATGGAATTTCATCTCTTCAGGATGACTTTCCAGTTCTTTGATAGAAATCGTACTTGTGACAATAATTCCGAGCGTCTACATGCATAGTGGTCCACCATAATCCTGCTTGCAAAATCTTGTGCACCATATCTTATCCTGCATAGTGTGATCCTGCAACACCAACATGTGCTTCATTTGATATCATCGAGCACTCCTGCTCAAAAACTCAACGCCGAAGTATCTAATCAGGACCCTTTTTATACAAGTTCCCAACGATCAACTAGAAATCTACAGCTCGCACCACAAACTGCTTCTTCTATGCAGTGGTAAATTCAGTTGGCACATAACCCATATTCAGAAAATGTATGATATATTTATATTAGTCATGAAACATGGTTATCACAAACAGTTGCATGTCAAGAAGATTATCTTCTAGACTAGTAGGTTCTTCTCCACTTTCAATCCTTGGACAATGGTATGGACCTAAATTTAACTAACCGAGTTTAGAAATTATATCAAAATCAAATTCTTGAAAGAGGAGAAGCCACCAGTAGATCTCCCCGCCCCCCATCCCCCAGCAACACTGGCTTATTGACCAAGTATTTCAATGCAGAATGGTCAGTATACATCTTAAAATGTCCTCCTTGTAAATAATTTCTAAATTTATGCAACACATATACCATCGCTAGCCCTTCTCTCTCCGTCATGGTATAATTCTTCTCTGTAGTTGACAACTTCCTACTAGTTAAGAAAATGGGATGATCAATCGATCCTTCACCAAGCTGTGTCAGCACCACATCGAGCACAATAGAGGATGCGTCGAAATGAACATGGAACTGTTTTTTCCAGTCTGGAAACACAAGTATTGGAACAGTAGCCATTTTTTTCTTCAACTTGTCCAGACCTTTTTAACAATCTGTTGTCCATTGAAACTTTGTATCTTTTTTAAACAAGTTTTCTCTCGAAGCAGTCACCTTCTCATATCCTTTGATAAACTTCATGTAGTATCTAGTGTGTCCTAATGTTTCTCTTAACTATTAAACAATAGTATGTGGTGGTATATCGAGGATGATCACAACTTTGGATGGATCAACCAAAATTCCATCGTGATAGACCACATGGCCCAACAAATCTCCAAAAGGTGCAAAAAAAATACATTTCTTCAAATTCAGGGAAATTTAACACAGGAGAAAACGTTCCAATATCATTCTCAAGATCTCTATAAGGTATTTTACAAGGCCAAATACTATCCATTCATCGAAGTAGACTTTAAGAAATTTGTTCATATAGTCTTTAAAGGCAACAACTATGATTCTGGAAAAACTTGTAGGTGCATTCTTAAGTCCAAAGGGAATTATTGTATACTAGAAACATAGCCACTCCTTCACAAAGGTAGTCTTGTATCGGTCCTCATTTACAATTCTAATTTGATGGTAACCAGAAAATGCATCAGTGAAAGAGTACATCTATTCTCTACGATATTCTCCAGTAACTCATCTGTAAATAGAGTTGAAAACGGATCATGCAAACAAGCATCATTCAATTTTATCAGGTCTAGACAAATTCTTACTTCACCTGAGGTTTTCTTATCTTGTACTATAATTAGGCTAGTCCATTATGATTCTTTGACAGGTTCTATAATGCCTACCTCTAGCATTTGCTCCAATTCATCCTTGACCTTTTATTTTTATCACATATTTAATATGCATGGTCATTGCTTGACTGGTTTTGCATCGGGCCTCAAAGGTATCTTTGTTTTGCCAAGGTCACCAATTATTCCTTTCATTTATGAAAATTTGGTAGGAAATTCATGCAACAATTCAGTGATATTCCCCACAATATCATCATCCCAATAATCTCCAATATTGGAGAACTTTGGATTTTAAAGAGAGCCAATATTTACTTTCTTAATCTTAAGTGGAATTAGGAATTAGTCACTAGAAATGACAAATCCTTCCACTTCGTGCATACCTTCTGACTCAGGTATGGTTATATTGAGTGGATCATCATCATTTGGTTCTCTCATTACATTGTAACATTCCATCCAATGGTGGACTATGATTCTTCATTTATGGAAATTTGTGGCCGCGACAAGGATTTCTTCAAATATCTTCTCCTTCATTATCTATAGCGCAACATCAATTGTTCTTGATGTATTTGTAACTTCAAATTGTATTCACTTGTATATCTTATATTATATTTCATTGTACTTTGATTTTTTGATCAGCAGAGTCATTAATATAATAAAGTCATGTAAATTCATTGAGGTTAACCCTTCGTTGTAAGTCAAGGAAATAGTCCCCACAATTGATTTGAGGTTAACCCTCCATTGTAAGTCGGGGAAATAGTCCCCACATTTGAGGGGTACTAGGGTTATTAGAATATCCTAGTGAAGTCGGCCCTGGTAAGTAATTTTCAAGTGGAAAAATAGTATAAATAGAAAGTGAGACTCTCTATTTGGAACACACACTCACTCAACTGTAGTGCATGAGTGAGAGAGGAGGAGCTCGCATAAGTGAGAGAGAGAAAAGCTGTCGGAGATCATCTTTGTGGTTTTGGGTTTTACTTTTTCTATTGGTGCTCATTCTATCTCCGAGGAAGTTGCGGGGTTTTATCCTTTATGGTTTCCCCAAGGAAAACTCTTTGTGTCTCTTGTCTATAGTGATTATTGATGTGCATGTTATTGTCTCAGATAAGATCCTAGATCATATTGCTTAAATGATAAAAATATAACATGGTATCAGAGCTAACCTGAGAAGAAGACATTGTGCAGCTGCAGAAGCTATGAATTCTTACTTTTTGGGTCTCTCTCCACATATCATCAGCAAAAAGAGGCTAGGATAACTCTCCATTGAAGGTCGCATCTTTCTGTCGAAGCAGAATTTGATTCCAGGAATTTTTAGTTTTTGGCCTATCACTAATGTTACAGAGAAAACTTCCTATGGCTTGGGGTACCACAACAGACAGAGTAACCGTAGAAATCAACCCTTTCCTATCTGCAAGAGAAACAAAAAATCTAACACTAAAGGATCTCGATACATACCTTATTCCAGACGGTTGATGTAGATTCCCATTGAGCTTTTCCACTCTCGCTTGTATTGATAATTTGCTCTCTCAACATTCAGCAAACAAGACAAGCATGCTATATATAAATGTGTTAGACCTACTCTAGCATATATAATCAATAACATATAATTATTTAAAAAAATACATGGATTCAATACTCATTTAAACACACATTATTGGATAGGAAAATATATTTCTATTAGTATAAAACAGAGATTACAATAGTGACAACCTCTGTCGGCACATCTGTGAATCGGAGAAACTGAGTCCTCCACCTGGGCCTCCACCACTTCAATCCTCCATCTCTCGATAGCAAGCTCACAAGAAAAGGAAAGCTTGGGAAGAACACAAAGTGATCCAAGGGACAAAGGGATGAAGACTCAAGTATAAGCTCCGGCAACAATGGACTATAGTTTTCTTGCTCTTCAATTCCTCCTTCTTCAATGTATCCAAAGGGTTCCTTATATAGTGCTTCAATGGGGTAATGGAAGGTCAAATATGAGTGATCTCAAGGCATATGGAAGGCCAAGAGACAAGTGAATTGGATCCACATCAAGGAAAACTCCATAACTATTTGGCCTTTTGCACACATCCCGATGTACGCGGGTTTGAGGGTTAAATCCACGTATATACATGAGAACAGGTTTAAAAGTCACATATAGAAAATAATGCATGTTTTTAGGGATGATCTTGGAAACATCAAAGGTACAAAAATGGTCCATGGGGTCTAAAGAGTTTGCAAAGGGACAGGGAAGGCCATAAAGGTGTGATCCACCATGTGTGGTAAAATCAGCTCTAACAGATGCCCCCTAATGTGTGAGGTTAGAGGGGTGATACGATGGCCAAAATACATTATAAGTCCATCCCAGAAGTGGAGTGATGAAGAAATAGGTGGAATAACTAGCCATCCAAAAATACAATATAATGATCAAACTCTACACAAAATTGCAGGTAGATATAGCAGTCCCGGATACATAAGAGTACAATGGCCATGAATAGGCATGATACAAAATATGACATGTGTGGTCATTGGCACTTATAATATAGATAGATCAGAATCTCCATGATGAATATATACAAAGGATCATGATCTCCATGAAAGCTGAAGATATATAATGGATCAAGATCTCCATAATGGATGGAAATATATGACATACACTAGAATCAAGTCACGAGAGCTGAAATCTCATGAACACTAGCATGATCAAGGAGGTAGCATATATGAAATGCCACCGATCTGGAAGGTCTTCTACACAATCCTCTATGAGTAAATGTCCTGCTATGTGAATAGAGGTGTCGAGGTCGAACATAGTAGTCCATCGTCTGATTATCGGTCATTAATGTATACCATTAACAGATGCAAGATCACCCACCAATAATGAAAATGGGAATCAAGGTACTAGAGTTCAAACTAACAAGTGTGAATAAATGTGTTGAGGTTGAACACTTGAAGGGATCCATCGATCAGGGGACATTGATGTATTCCCAAAAACTGTCGATGGCAAGAGAACCTACCACTGATGACTACAAGTCTCAAGGCACTAAAAAATGACTCTAGATTCCTATCCGAGAATAAATGATTTGAAGTTGATGGGATGAAATCCACTAGAAGGAGGGCATTAAGGCATCCCCTGTCATCCAACACGAGGTACCTAGCAAAGCTATATAATGTGGAAGGACTTGATCATAAAGTGCATGAACCAGTATCAGTACCGGGAATGGCCAACATGCAAATTCAAGAGAACTGAGGAATGGACGACTCAGGTTTCAACTTCCTTCAAACAAGAGCATAAAGGTGAATGGTGACTGAATGTAGGCATTATATACTCGATATACAAAACTGGGACATCTCTGCGACATAGGAGGCATCGACATAGGCTCTATAGGGACTGGAAGCTTAACCAGTCGGTGGAGATAAACTCAGAGAAACGAGTACAACTCCTAAATTCAAACTATTAACCCAACCAACGGATGTGAAATACAGTGCTCTGTTTGAAGGCAACACGGCTCGACTGCTTCCAAAGATAACATCTTTTCTTGTCTGTCTTTTTGGTTTTTTGATTTTTTTGGACTTTTTCAAATATTTTGAAAAACTTGAAAAAGAATAAATGTTCTTTATAGTTACAGACTAGGAGGAAATGAGTGTCAATGGGAAATTAAACTAGTTCCAAGTAGCAGAACATACCTATTCTCAATTCAAGGACACATGTGTAGGACAATGACACTCGGGGGAAAGTCCCCTCCTAGTAAAAAATGGGGAATCAAACTGCAAAGGATATGTAAAATGGCTCTGCATGGCTAGACATGCGACAAGATTGGGCTATATGGATGGTAATCAAAGTCAGGGAAGCCATCATAAGGATCAATGAGGTAGGAAAAACTCATGATAATGCAATTACAACTTGACATAAGGGAGTCCTAGGGACAAAGGCCAGCAAAAAGATCAAGAGGAGTATGAGGCTCTTGTGGAAAGACATGGCGATACTATACAAAGGGCTCCCACACCCTAAAGGGAAAAAATGTCGGCATGGGCACCAAATGCAAAAAATGAGCTAACTAGGGCACCCACGTATGGTCAAGCTTTATCATTCACATCATGTCACTTCTACAATAGCAAGAAGGTTATGTGACAAAATAGAATGGGTTCGTACCTAAGGTTATAATGAAATGGTCATAAGTTCATGAAAAATGCACACGGATGTGAAATCTAACCTATATGCCAATTTAGACAAAATATCTGAAAGTGGCACGAACGGGTCAAAACAATGGTCAAAATGGTGCTCAAAACGGACTCCTACATCATTAGATTAGTCCAAAATAGTCCAAAGTGGTTATAAACGGTTCAAAACTATAGAAAGGGGGTAAAAAATTTCAGAAATTTCAAAAATTTTCTATAGATAGTAAAAAATTCAAAAATTACATATCATTTGAAATTTTTACCCATTTGAGCTCAGAACTTCAAATGTTAACTCCAAGAGCTTCGTCTGGAAAAATTCGACATTGTTTGTTCCAGGTAACTTCTCATATCTTCCTCTTCCATTTTCATGTAAATTTTTTCAATTTCCATCGTCAAAAATGATTTCTAGGCTAGTCTAAGTTGGTCATTTTGGCCCATGCAAAAATCGGGGCTTTTTTCGCCTATAGGGCTGGCTATATGAGGAAAAACCTCCCAAACCCGCATACATACACAACTGTTTTGCAAACAGTGGCATATGCAACCGTGCACATGGTTTTTTAAGGTATACATTGACCAAACATTATTTTTAATGTGTAGGATGGTTCTAGAATGGAGGGAGAGGGAACATGGAGATGTATAAGAGGCTATTCAGGGTGATATGATGGCTCAACAAGCTCTACATGCATGTGGGCTATACAAGTTTTGGTGTCTTGGCAGCCTGAGGGACAAACCAAGAATCTTGTAGATGCTAGTAGACTACTGGGATCCAGACTCAGAGTCCTTTCATATCAATGGGATGTCCCTCACTATAGAGGTGGAGGACATATATTTCATTATAGGATTGTCTCGACGAGGAGAGGTGGTGAAACTACGCTCTCACGGGCCCGGAGGTGGCCTCACCATTGATGAGTATATTGCAGTATACTATTTTCTAGACACGGAAAAGGTTGGGAGTCAAATCCTGACAAACTCCATCTAGGTTCTAGGGATGAAGGCCATACTATTGGCACTCAACAGGATAGTTGGTCTAGCATCACTCCACTAGGCCTCGTGGCCATTGATTTTCTTTGCAGTGGAGTGCATGAGACCTACAGTTTACGATTGGAGCACTGCATTATTGAGTAACATGAAGTAGCAGCTCAGTGACTGCAAGATGGGTAGGGTATGAAACTTCGATTTCGGTAGTATACTAAGCACGTTCTTCTTTGCGCATGTTCTGGGGCTAAGCCCTAGAGCTGACATTCCTCCTCATGGGGTTCAAGATCCAGCCTAAAAACATTGGGTAGATGCTATGCGCAGGCTAGGAGGAAGTAGGGTGTCCAACCCCTACCCAGCTGATTTATTTCCATGGTGGCAGTGGTAGATCATTTCCATCGATGACTACCCCTATGTAGGGATATATTTCCGGGAAGATCCCGACATGCCCCTACCACTAGGAGCAGCATACGATGATATTGGTAACGAATCCCAAACCCTCTTTTTAAATTTTTTGAATTATTAAATTCTTTTGTGTTTTTTATATATAGACTCAAAAGACATGTTTTGGTGTGACTACACATAGTGAAAATCTGTCATATGTATGCAGATGTTGGACCATGGCGGCTTGACGGCTTCCCTCATTAGAGATGGAGGGGAAGAGGAGATGACATCATGGGTGTGGATGTGGAGCGAACGCTCCAAAGAATCCACACAAACTTTGTATGATTGACACACCGGGTACCCATGGCGCAAGTCAAGGACTTGCCTAAGGCCATGCATCGTCAGGTGGTTGGTGTACCATGAGAATGGGTTTGGTTATTCCGACGACTAGCTAGAGCTGTGGTGTGCTACCATGATCAGAACCCCCCTCCTCCTACACAGGCTTAGAGACCTGAGAGTGATTCATTTTTGTACTACCGTGTATTATATTTTGGTGGCTCGGAAGCCCCATTTTTGTATTATGACACTTATGTATTATGATGTCACATTTTGGATGTTTAATGAAATTTTTTTATGATGATTGATTTTATTTATTTACATGTGTAAAAATGTATGTTTGTGATGTGCTTATGGTCTATGAAACAAATTCCATTCTAACACATAGTTAGCATATGAGTCAGCAACTTGATTAAAAATTCTTGGAACATGTATGTATGTTATGTTGTCAAATTGTCGTTCTAACAATCTCACACGTAAGAATATTCGTAATAATATCAGATCCCTAATAAAATACAAACCATTAAGCTGTGACACTACTAACTGCGAATCAAGACGTACCTCAAGAGAAAGAACACCATGTGAAATGGCATCCCGTAATAGCTCGATAATGACACTATACTCAGCAACATTGTTCGAAGAAGGTCGTAAACATACGCCCCCTGAAGACAATACCTGACATGTAGGAGTATAAATCACCGAAGCAACAGAGGCTGAGTGTTGAGTGTGGTGGATAGCACCATCAACAAATCCTATATAATCAAAAGACTCCATTGACATCTTCCATAAGAAACGAAAGCTAATCAACAAACCCGATCACCATCAGAAAACATAACTATGTAAAAAACTGTACAATAATATACAATAATCAACCTTGGATGAAGATCATGCATGGTATTTTTTAAGATAGAGCCCATTTCTAGGCTCTGCCAAGGCTGTCCCCTCATAATCCACCAGCTCATAGGCGCCCTTCTCTAGCACACGTTTGACCACGTAAGGACCATGCAACATGGGATTAAACTTCCCTACCCCCAAGGGTTCTTTAGGTTGATCCCACAAAAGGATCAAATGTCCTTCACTAAACCTCCTTAGATGGATAGACTTATCATATTGGACCTTAACGCGATACTTATTTAATTCTAGAGCCACTAAGGCATCTCGGCGCTGCTCATCAAGCTGCTCTAAGTGGACCAAACATTCCTCCAATGCGGAAGTGTCTGGTAAAAGCTCTATGGCTAGCTTCAATGAAGGGATTTCACATCCAACTGACAAAATAGACTCCACTCCATGTACAAGCTGATATGGAGAAAAACTGGTGGCAGTCTTAACCGTGGTCCTATAGGCCCACAAAGTAGGATATAACATGATATTCCAATTCATTTTGCTTTGTGTGATGGTTCATTGGAGAATGGAATTAAGTAATTTGTTCACTGCTTCAACCTGTCCATTCGCCTGAGGGTAATAAGAAGAGGAGTGCTCCTGCTTATACCCTAGCTTTGAGGCCAACTCTTCCATCATTCGATTCTGAAAGTGCCTACCATGGTTAGTGACAAGCTCTTTTGGAATATCGAACCGAGTAATAATTTGGTTGAATATGAAATGCGTGGCAGTCTCACCATTGGATTTAATCGTGGGCATAGCCTCAGCCCATTTCATGAAATAATAAACAGCCACTATAATATGATGATGCCCCCCAGCCGAAGCTGGGTTGTAATCCATGAAGTCAAGCCCCCACTTGGTGAAGGGATCGACGATGATAATAGGAGGTAACAGGGAAGGATGTGAGCGCATATTGCATGCAAACATCTGGCAAGGGTGACACTTCTTGACCACATTAACGCAATATTTAAAGAATGATGGCCAAAAATATCCCACTCTCAAGATTTTTTGGGCTGTAGAAATCCCAAATAAATGACCACCACACGCCCCTCCGTGGCAATCATTCAGCACAACCTCAGCCTCTTCATGGGTTAAACAACGACATAAAATGGAATCTACCCCATGGCAGTACAAAGTGTTATCCACTATAAGCTAGTTCTTAGATACGTGACATAATCGTCATCGCTCATCCCGTGAAAGGTGAGTAGGGACCTTCAACATTTGTAAATATATGATGATATCTCATGATAACTCTTCTTCTGTCATCCAAAAAGACTTCAATAATCAATTTGAGATCGTGAAAAATCAAGGTCATAGCCCGCTGAAATGTGGCTTCGTCGTCTTTAAGGCTGAAAGGCATCTTCCAATATGCAAACGTGCCCCAAGGAAAAATAAATGCAGTTTTTTGTTGATCCTCAGGTTTGATTTGAATATGATTATATCCGAAAAAGTCGTCCATTAAGGAAAATACCTCGCTTCCCACACACTCATCCAAAATTTAATCAATAAATGATGTGGGAAAATTATCCTTAGGACAAGCACAATTTAAATCATGGAAATCAATGCATATACGGATCACTCCCTATTTCTTATCAACCAGAATGGGGTTTGAAACCCACTCCATCAAGGGAACAGGATAGATAAAACCGTCTTTTAACAACTTTTCTATCTCGGCCTTAATGCCGGGTGCTTTTCTAGGATTCACCGTACACAAACGTTGTTGAACAAGATTTGCATTTGGATAGGTCTTAATTTCATGTTCGACCATACGAGGGTCGATACCTAGCATTTCCTCATATGACCAAGCAAATATGTCACGAAATTATTTGAACAGATTGGTATACTTTTGAATCTCAGCATGGGAACATTCTGCCCCAATATAGACATTCTCAATCTTGCCAGGATCACGAGAGATATTGATAGGGATTGTAGGTGATATATTCGCCATGTTCCCATTAGCCATCTGACCAGGAGAGATTAATGGAACCATGGGGCTACCAATATTCTCGCTAAGAATCTCCCTAAATTCCTCATGGTCCAAACGGTCAAGCTTGGGAAGAAAATAAGATCTATGATATAACTCTTCCCAATGTGGCTCAACCCCAGACATGGCCTCAATAACAGCTTCATCTGTTGGAAAAACACTATCAAGGCAGTCATGTGCATGAGAGGACTCAACTTCCCATGCAGGTAGCACATACGGGTCCTCCTCCTCTGTCTGCAAAGAGGAAGGACTAGGCTCTGCAACACAATAAATATTCGATTGATATGCTATCATTGCTGTAGGAAATGGCATGTCCATTTTGATATGTCCATTCGAAGGACTCAGTGTAGGAAGAATCCAAGGATCTTCCATATGGGTAGTGCAAAAAGAAACTAAATTCAATGAAGATGAAGCCCCATCGAAACTAGATCCAATCATAAGGACGGGTGCATGACAACTAAATGTCCCCATAAGAGATGGATACATACCTACACCCACACTCCTGGTTGTCGGCTGAGAATGGTCGATAATCGGGATAGAATCTCCCAATGATGCATTAACACTCATATTTTTGAATGATGTCTGATCAATCGTAACAATATTCCCATTAAATGGAAAGCATACAACTCAAAATAGATAAGAGGCTATGGATTTCATGCTATACATCCAATTTCGACCCAGTAAAAGATTGTAATCAAGGGGCACATCAACCACCTCAACCTCGATCGTGACGGTCTTCCCTCCCAAATGAACCTTAAGAGAAGGAAGAATTTCGTGTGGCCAAAACGATCTACCATCAAAGGTAGTAAACATGGTAGCGGATTTAGACAACTCAGGAGAACCCAAACCCTTCCAAAATGACAAAGACATCACGGAAGCAGCAACGCCTTCGTCAATCACAGTGCGTTTGATGGTCATGTTAAGACATTCTACATGAATCAAGAGAGACATGTAGAAAGGAAAGTGAGGCTGGAGTCCCATGGTTTCAAATTTGATGACAGAAGAAGAGTTATCATCATTCACCCCAAGAGTAGAAAATAAAGCTTTCCTTTGCTACAGACAACTCTGAAGTACTTCAAGTGTAGACATTGCACAAGGAGTTTGGCGCAAATTCTCGACAACAGAATAGTTCTGGGTGACTCGAGCATTAGGATTGTGCCCCAAATGCTTTAAGACTCCCTTAGGAATGCAAGGTGCAATCTGAGGTTTATCCATAGGATTTTCAATATGCAAAGGGCTCTCGGTTGGAGGAGGTTCCTTTCCAAGGTCCAGTTGTGGCAAACCATAGTCTTTCACACGAGTCACAACCTTAGTAGCACACACCATGTTGATGTACCCATGACCAGTACTAGTTTCCAGTGGATTTTGATCTCCACCTGACGTAGAATGAGGATCATGGGTCCTTGAGTTCATATTTTGATTATGGGGTAAAGGATTGGTCAGTACAGCTAGGCCCTGTGCTATGAACCTTGAGGTGTCTTTGATACAAGGGAAAAAGTGAGTGAGGTGGTCATCCTTACACAATTTGCAAAAAAACTTAACCTTATGTTTAGACTGCTTGTCCCCCCCAGTATTATGGTCGTTCTTGTCATTAAAACTGGCATTTTCATTCTTATTCCCACCATTATGATTGTTTTTACCCTTTTTCTTATTCCTTATGGGCTGCTGGTTGCCCATCTGGTTCGACAATTGCACAGAAAGTACACTCGCCATTTGGGTGGGTTGAGATGAAGCCGTAGCTTTTCCCGACATGGATTGATTAATAAACAATTTCTCACTTGTTTTGTAACTGAATCCACAGGTTTGGCACTTGTACAACCCACAATGCCATCGGCATGTGGTCTAGGCTTGATATTGGGATTGAAACTAGAATGCAGAGCATTAGGTATGATCTCATATAATAGTCTTGATTGAGCATAAATCAAATACAATTATTGTGCCCTAAAAATTTGTTGTTCCTCGTTCTAAACTCCGGATGTAGAAACATCCTTCACGATGTAAGGTAGCAACAATTTAAGGAACCACTCAAGGAGAAAGTCCGACGGTATGAAATATTTAATAAACCTATTCTGTCTATGCCACTCTTGGATATGGTCTGAGATATGTGTGGCTTTGTCCTACTTAAATGTCGACAGGAGTTCTATACCAATGTGGTAACACACTGGTGGCTGGAAGTGATTGAGGAAAGTCATAGCAAGATCATCAAACAAAATGAATGCGCCCCTCAGTAACTCTATGTACCATTTCGCTACAGGACCGGTGAGGGTGCATTGAAATAGCCTTAATTGGATCAAGTCATCGTGTAAGGAGTTGGAAGAGCACCAAAGGTGAAAGCTAGTGACATGTTCACTAGGATCTTCTCCTGGTTTTCCCTCAAATTTGGGAATGTCTGAGGGAAGACTGGTACGGACAACTGGCCAAGCCGGGTCATGAGATACCGGATCGTTCATTAGTCTTGATAAGTCAGGTAAATTTAACATTGCAAGGAAAGGGAGCCTAGGTTGAGCCGGTCTATGCCACACTCCTTGATAGTTTTGGTTCATATAAGGCTTACTACTGTAAATACCATGGCCTTGGCCATAATATTCTCCTCCTGTTTGACTCGTGTAGGGCTTCATGGAAGCATTATGATGTGGTGTACCTTGAATATGTGGTGCTACAAAGCCATAATTAGAGGATTAAGTGGGTTGTTGATACCCGTACCCATAAGGTTGATAGCTCTACCCATACTGCGGTCCATAATATTGTCCCTGATAAGCTCCATAAGATGCCCCATGGGATATCCCATGAGAAGCTCCATAAGTAGGGATATGGGGAACTACATGCGATAGACTATAAGATGATCTAGAAACAAGAATATGACCTCTCGAGACAACAGGAGATACCTAACTCTAAGATACTATTGTATGAGTAGTCAGAATACGAACATGACTAGTAGCAACATTTCGACCCGAAGGACCACGTGAATGAGGGGGAGGGAGTGTTGTCAAAAATGCATTTGAAGGAGTATGAATAGAGGAATAAGGGACATGTGAAGGGGTGTAAGTGGTATTCCCTATGGTCACTCGTCTCGGTTTTAGTTTCTGCATATGGCTACTAACACTAGGTCTAGGACGAACATGTGAGGTAGCTTCCACCGCCGGGATCGAAGGTGCATTGTGACTAGTGCTCCCAAATCTCTCCGCATGGAAAGGAATAGGAGTGACCCCAGGTGTAGTGCTAGGTTCAACTTTTGACTCAACATGATGTGTTGGATCTCATGCAGGGATATCAGGCATGCCATAACTAACATTGCTAGTGTTTGTGGGTTCATGGTGAGTCTCGTCGCCCGGAAACCAATACTGGTGAGGGATCATAACCGGAATGTGAAGGTATATCTAGTGAAGGATCATATACAGGAGTAGGATCTTCCTCCCCAACCTCTTGAGGTGGAGAAGAAATCTCAATAATCTCATCCTCATGATCTCCATCATGTGTGAATCAATGTGAGAAGTAGTCCACCCGAACAATCTATTTCCCTCTCCCAAAGGAAGAGGAGATGTGGAAGGAAGAAGTCCTGCTAAATGACGATAATGGTGAAGTGCCACACCCGAATCTACAATGACTCAAAAAATGAAAAAGACTCTACCAAATTATGCAAACCCTAGGCAAACTAGTGTGGACAGAGCATACACCTATATAATGTAAATCCAAATCACAAGCAAGCAAGGGTAGGATATGTGAGCTCCTGAATGAAGCAAGTATGTCTCACCTAGGAGAGGCTTGAGACTCCCATACACAACAAGCAGAGGTTTGTAACCAATTATTTTGGCCCTGAGCTTCAACGCATATAGCAACTGTGCTATCCGACCCCAACCTGGCCGGGACACCTGTAGAATAACCTCTGCGAAGTACCCCCTTGATAACCTAGGTAAGGAAACTAAGGTCACCTCAATATAATCAATGCTCAGGCGGACAGTCGCAGGAGGGATTGACTGTATGGGCAGGGTAGCAAAGCCTGAAACTCTCGAAAGAGCCCCCAGATACGAATACAATACTAGAAATATCTCTGGTGCTACTCAGTTATGACTAGGGGTCATCCCAATCAATAACCGCTCACACTGCCTCGTGCTTAACTCCCTTGTAAGAGGAGGATCTTCAGAAATACTAATTATACCAAGGAATTTCACACTCTCACTTGGACAGACACATACATGTTGTTGTTTAGTGGTCTTGGATAATTTACTCACAATGAACTATTCCAAGACCTTAAAACCTAATCTTGTTGGTGCACCCTATAAAAGAAAAGAGTGTAATTCAGTTTCTTATGCGTTGATTTTAATTTTCTTATTACTCAAAAGGGTAAATGATCGTGCAACCAATGGTGTTATGACACAACAAGAAGTAAAATGCACACCTAACAATCAATGCAAGTGCATTGTGTCAAATGAAAAACGGGGTATGCTACTAGGTGAAGTGCACAATTTTTCTTCAAATGAAAATGCAATCATTCCTATATGAAAGTCTGACTAATACTTCTCCAAGAAAACCTAATGCAAGTACCATGTAAAATGCAAAATGCAAAAATGCATAATGATGCAAAAAGAAAATATTTTTGTATTTTTTGAATTAAAATGAGATAATTAAAGCAAAAGAATGACTCTGCCACCCCTAGACTCTACAAGCACTATCAAACAACACTCAAGAAAAGCACCAAGGTAAAAGAGACCTAATGCACTAATCCCAAAACAAAAAATAGAAAATGCAATGACAAGAACATTTTAAAAATTTCTAACTAAAAACACGTCTCTGGTCAGAAACAGAGGTGTGTACAGACTCTAGAAGCATCCAAGGAGACTCAACAATCATCAAAACTCACCCAGCAAAACTTAATCTTCCCCTAAAAAGAGAAACTCAAGGCATACGCGATTGTGTGCAGAAAACCCGTGTATATACGTGGAAATCCTAGTAAAAAACCACGTGTACACGCGACTGTGAAGCAAAAACTCGCGTACAGGAAGAAAAAGAGATAAAAAAAGAAGGTAAAATAGACAAGCTAAGAGAAAATTTACTCCTATCAGACACTACCAGGCAAACATGCCCCCAGGCCCGACTCAGAAACAGAGAAATAAGAACAATTCAAGAACATTGAATGCCAATAAAAACCCCTAAAGGAAATGATTAGGAACTCCCCAGTATGGTTGCCAATTCTGTTACGAAGAAAACTTCCTATGGCTTGGGGTACCATAATAGACAAAGTAACAACATAAATCAATCCTTTCCTATATGCAAGAGAAACCAAACATCTAACACTAAAGGATCTTGATACATACCTTATTCCGGACGGTTGATGTAGATCCCCATTGAGCTTTTCCACTCTCGCTTGTATTGATAATTTGCTCTCTCAACATTCAACAACCAAGATAAGCATGCTATATATAATTTTTTTAGACCTAATCTAGCATATCTAATCAATAACATATAAGTATTTAAAAGCATCCATGTATTCAATACTCATTTAAACACACATTATTGGACAGGAAAAGATATTTCTATTAATATAAAACAAAGATTACAATAGTGACAATCTCTGTCGGCACATCTACGAATCAGAGAAACTGAGTCCTCCACCTGGGCCTCCACCACTTCAATCCACCATATCTCGATAGCAAGCTCACAAGCAAAGGAAATCTTGGGAATAACACAAAGTTCTCCAAGGGACAAAGGGATGCAGACTCAAGTATAAGCTCCGGCAACGATGGACTATAGTTTTCTTGCTCTTCAATTCCTCCTTCTTCAATGTATCCAAAGGGTTCCTTATATAGTGCTTCAATGGGGTAATGGAAGGTCAAATCGGAGCAATCTCAAGGCATTTGGAAGGCCAAGAGACAAGTGACTTGGATCCACATCAAGGAAAACTCCAAAACTATTTGGCCTTTTGCACACATCCCGATGTACGCGGGTTTGAGGGTCAAATCCGCGTATATACATGAGAACAGGTTTAAAAGTCACATATAGAAAATAATGCATGTTTTTAGGGATGATATTGGAAACATAAAAGGTACAAAAATGGTCCATGGGGTCTAAAGAGTCTGCAGAGGGGCAGGGAAGGCCATAAAGGTGTGATCCACCATGTGTGGTAAAATCAGCTGTAACAACTGCTACAGGAAATTAGGGATTTTCATAGAAGAGGAATTTTTGAGTGAGGCTAGCATATTATTTCTCTCCTCAAAATTGAAATTTATAGACCAGGATCAAAAATTTTGGTTGGGTAAAACTCCCGAAAAGTCAAACCCTAATTTGACCCTGGACTAGAAAACCCTAAAAGACTAAAACTAGTCATTTTGGTGTATTCTCTATATATCTATATTGGAGAAGGATAATTAACCTAAACTTTTACAGAATGAATATGAATTCCCAATGTACCCTTTGTAAAGGTTTCAACCTTATATTCACTATATCATGGGAGATATGATTCCTCCAAATTAGGCTTCCAGCCTCTCCCATGATTCACCCCTAAACAAGACACCTAAGGACAATTTATATATCTCGGGCTATGAAGGTCCAAATGAAATTTTACAAAATTTTCCATATGGGGAATGGATTTTTATTTCTATGGTAAGAGTTTCAGAACCCAAAGGTGACACAGTGACACGTGGAAGTCTATACACATTCACTATGTTGAATAGTCCTTAAATAAGTCACCTTGGAAAAACTCTCATAAGTTCCACTTGGTGAAACTAATTATTCTCAAACTTGTGGTGTTGGAACGAGGACAGATGATGCTACCATAGTGTGAAGTTTTAGACACATAGGAGTAGTAATTTTGTATATATTTCAAAAACAATATCAGGAAATTCTGCAGAAGAAATTGAAGAAAACTAGGGCATCAGATATTTTGCATTTATGATCACAGTTTTGGGAAAATAGTATGTTGTTCAGCTCGCCTTGAGGAGGTACATATTTCTATCCAATCATATTTGAAATATTCCAAGTTTTGAAAATTAGGGTTTCTCTGACAAAACCTAGATCATCCAGATCTGGAACTAGGACGGACACCTCAAATCGATAAGATCTAATATTTTTTTATTTACATCATAGGTTGTCATTTCAAAATGACCTATCACACCAGCTTGATGACAAGATTGGTGAAGTTGACAACTTCAAAGTATGAAAGTATAGGACCTCCATGATCCTTGAATAAATTGACTTGGATAAGTTCTAAGAGCCAGAGGGAGTTGTGGCTAAGGCTAGAGCCAAGAGAATCATTGCAGATTCTTTTAAAGATCATCTCTCATGTGTCATCCCTGAAGACACCAATAGGAAGTGTTCGATTCTATGACGAAGCAATAGAAGAAGAATAATATATTGTTATAACCGCCTTGAATGACCTCCCAAGATCATGGGATTCATTCCTTCGAGGAATGTGTGCCAAAAGGAAGCGATTACTTTCAGCAGAATCTGGGAAGAGTGCACACAAGAAGAAGCTCAACTCATAATAAGAGAAGAGAAGATGGGAGAAACTAAACATCAAGCACTAACGATTCAAAAATGTTCCCTCAAGTAATGAGGATTATGATGAACTCAATTCTTGAAGAACCTCTTATATATCTTGGAATTTGGATGAGAAATGATGCTGTTATGAATGAAGAAAATGATGAAGTTGAAGGCTCAAGAAGGAGCCTACCCATGAAACAATTAAAGATAAGTTTCAATTATCATTTCATGATATTGCTTGGTTATGCATTTGTTCATATTTAGTTGATGTATTATGCATGATAGAATGTTTGCATTAATCATAGTATATTACTAATATTGATGTGAGTAGGTAAGTAGCCCATGGTGCTATACAACTCTCCATTGCTACTTATCTAGAATGAAACCTCTTTGTTGACATATTGGATGAGTGCAAAATCTCAATGATGTCTTGGTAGAGATGGAAGGAATCTAGATAGTTTTCATGAGATATGGATGAATGTTTTATTGGCTAAAATAGTTCCATGATTATATCTTTATCCATAATAATTTTTCATTATGAATATGCCTTATGAAATGTTTCTAACCATACAACTAATGAATTTGACTTGTAGGAAATATCAAATACAATCGCCTACAAGAAAAGAAGGATGAGACTTGTTCCAAAGAAAAAGGGATGAAATTTCAATAAATAATCCAAAATGAAGAATAATATGATGATACTTCAAGAGGACTCAGACACACTCTAGTTATGTGACACTATTGAGTGACATCATTGATGCAGATCCTTCCAGCTATGAAGAAGTAGCCAAGAAGAAAGGAAAGGAGAGTACCAGTTCAAAAAGAATGATGTCTAAGATGCGGTATCGAGACCTGAAGGGAAGTCCATAGTCTCTTCCATATGGATCTACAAGATCCAACATGTAGTAGATGGAAAAATCGTGGGATATAAGGAAATATTTGTAGCACGAGGCCTCTCATAGAAAGAAGGCATAGACTACGAAGAGATATTTGCAGCCACTGGAAGTTAAGACACATGACATGAAGACTCATTTGTGAAAATTAAAGAAGGCTTTGTATGAGCTCAGAAGGAACCCATGGGATAACACATACATGAGGAGCTTGAAGATAACCTATAGTGATGAAGATCTTAACATTTGCTAAAGGGTTTAAGATGAAAGCCTATAGAGCATGACAAGCTCATAGATGGGTGCGAGAAGAACTTTTGAAAAGGTTCAAGATAGAGGATCTTGGTATCTAGTGACCCTAGATGGATACATAGAATATTAGTAGCAGAGGAAGTTACTTGTCACTCTAGTATAGAATGTTTCAATACATAAGAATACGAAAGGCAGAGGGAGAATGATGCTCCACTTCAGAGGGAGTGAGTTCAGAAGATCCCAAGATTCGACATGGTATGATAGGATGGAAAGCTTACTGATGGTTCTAGGATTTACTGATACTAAAGAAGATTCCAACCTTTGCTTCAAGGTTGAATGTGGAAGACCAATGCTGCTTTTTTTATATGTTGATCATGTTCCTTACAGGAAAATAGGAACTCATTAGAGATGCAATAAGGAGACTTGTTTTTGAGTTCAAGATAAAGGACTTGGATATGATGCACTAATTTCTAGGCATGGAGGTGTGGCAAAATGAGGATGGAATATCTCTAGGACAAGCGAAGTATGGAGTAGAGATCCTGAATAGGTTTGAGATGATGGACTGTAAGACCATGACCACACCTATGGCATCAAATTTCAAGATATTGAGTGATGCTTCATCAAATTTGGTTGATTCTACAATGTATCATCAGTTGATTAGGTCATTGATGTACCTGACAAATATGAGACCAGATATTTGCTTTGCTATGAACACATTGAGCCAATTCCTGACAGATTCGAGACATGTTCACCTGATTGTTGCAAAGCATATTTTGAGGTACCTGAAGGGTATGGTTGACTATGGGCTCAAATATGAAGTGAATTAGAATATTAACCTGGAGGGTTGTGTGAATTCAGATTGGTTAGGCAGTTCCATTGATTAGAGGAGCGCTTCGGGGTGCTTCTTTAGTATGGGATCAGGTGTGATCTCTTAGTTTAGAAGGAAGCAGTCTTGTGTGGCACTGAGTACAACTGAGGAAAAATATGTTTCCACTTTCTCAGCTACTTGGGAGAGAGGAGTAGTGAAGCTCTAGTTTGTGATTCAGATCGAGATCTCTCGAAAGAGGGAGTTCTAGCATAGCTGGTGAGATAGGTTGTCTGAGCATAAAATCCTGGAGAAGATCGTAGGTTGCTTAGGTGTAAACGGTCCTGTGGGTTTTCCTTGGATGAAATCAGTCCTAGAGAAGCTAGTAGGTTATATTTGGATGTAATCAACCTTGATGTGATTATATGCTAGAAATGGTGAGAGTGAAGGGAGAAGCTTGGTGTTCTCTAGATCGAGGTTCCTTCTAAGGAGAAGTGATGAGTCCGAGATCCTTTCTGACATGGTTGTGGGATGTGTTCCCCAAATGGTCATATGTAAGTGCAGATCCCTTTTGACATGGTTGTGGGATGTGTTTCCCACATGGTCATATGTAAGTGTAGAGCCCTTCTGACATGGTTGCAGGATGTGTTCCCCGCATGGTCAGATGCAAGTGCATAGCCCTTCTTACATGGTTGCAATATGTGTTCCCCACATGGTCATATGTATGCGTAGATCCCTTCTGATATGGTTGTGGGATGTACTCCCCACATGGTCAGATATAAGTGTAGAGCCCTTCTGACATGGTTGTGGGGTGTGTTCCCCACATGGTCAGATGTAAGTGCAGAACCCCTCTGACATGGTTGTGGGATGTCTTCCCCGCATGGTTAGATGTAAGTGCAGAGCCTTTTTGACATGGTTGCGGGATGTGTTCCTCCCATGGTCAGATATAAGTGTTGTAAAAGATGAAGACCTACATGGAGGCCGGCCTACAACCAGCATGAAAAAGGGTTGGATCCATAGAACTTCCTATGATGAGTAGAATTGAAATATAGCATCATTTGCTTGAGATAGCAGGAGCAGTGATGATGATGATGATCCAGTGATGAAGACTTGTGCTGATTAATTGTGTCAAGAGAATACCTTCCTAGTTAAGAGGGAGTGTTGATGTATTTGTAACTTCAGAATGTATTCACTTGTATATATTATATTGTATTTCATTGTACCCCCATGTTCCAATTGGGAGAGTCACTAATATAATAAATTCATTGAGGTTAACCCCTCATTGTAAGTCGAGGCAATAGTCCCCACATTTGAGGAGTACTAGGGTTATTAGACTCTCCTAGTGAAGTCGACCCTGGTTAAGTAATTGTCAAGTGGAAAAATAGTATAAATCGAGAGTGAGACTCTCTATTTGGAACACACACTCACTCAACTGTAGCACATGAGTGAGAGAGGAGGAGCTCACACAAGTGAGAGAGAGAACAACTGTCGGAGATCATCTTTGTGGCTTTGTGTTTTACTTTTTCTATTGGTGCTCATTCTATCTCTGAGGAAGTTGTGAGGTTTTATCCTTTAAGGTTTCCCCTAGGAAAAATATTTGTGTCTCTTATCTCTTGTGATTATTGTTGTGCATGTTATTCTCTCAGATAAGATCCTAGATCATACTGCTTAAATGATAAAAATATCACAATTGTTAGGTGTTCACTTGTAAAATCAAATGTATGGGTGAAGCTTGTAGCTCATTCCTCCCACTCGAGTGTTCCTTGTCACAGCTCCACTGATGTATACCAATTCCTTGGTACCATCTCCAATGTATTTATGAATCAATGAACCTATTATTTTTGTAAATAATCTTTCCATGTCGTGTGACAATGCTCAATATGTTCAACATTATTTTTCAATATTGTATGCTTGCGACTAGTATAACTAATCTCTTCTCCAAATATAATCTCCAACAGTATTCAACACTGCAACCATTCAGAGATAGATTGTTTATGTGTACCCCGCCATCTAGTGGGCATAACTTTCAGCACAAATTCCAAGGTAGACAATCGCTGTAATTCAATAAATTGTTCTTCAAATTCCATTAGAATAGAGGCAAGGTTAGGTAAACCTTCGTATGTAGATATCTCACTTGCCTCAGCTACTACCCATCGCACATATCTTGTAATTCTTGTGCATATTCGCATCAAAACTTCATGTAGCTTCCAATTTTCTAATGCATCACCTGAATCGGATGTGAAAGAGCTTACACTCCGCTAACTCAGCTTTCCATCAGTTGTTGGATTTATATAATCATCTCTTGAAGACATGATATTATATAGTTGGTCCAAGTAATTTCCTTTTCCTTCATTGTTCACTATCTCGACATATATTTTCCCTTAGTGTGAGTTAATTTGGGTAACCACCCTTATCTTAGAATATTCAAATGACAAGATTATTTTCTTAAAATTAATTATGGTATGATTATCTATCACCCAAAAAATCCCCAAAAGTGCAGGATATGGGTTTGTATCATCGACAATATCTATTACTTTAAAGTATGTGTATGTACTCAGGCCTTCTACTTCTGTAGGTACTTGAGTCAGTCGACCAATGGGTAGAACCTTTGACTGATTCGCTAGCCTCAACTAGATAGGAGACTAATCCAGTTACGTCGTATTCATGTGTTCTCATGTCTGTCTAGTCAAGATATTAATATCAGAACCTGTGTCTAAAATGATATTGTTTATATCATAACCCCTATCTGTAGTTATTCGTAGTTTAAAAAATAGTATTTAATATTTTCTCAGCATGATTAAATATTTTTTTAAGTCGCGGGTATTTTGGAGTTTCTTCTATGAGTGTTATCCATTCTGCAACAACATCCCTGTCATGGATTATTGCTAAACAACTTTTGAAAAATTCTTTAAGCTTACTAAACTTTTTCAGTGGCTCCTTTCTGAACAATTTCCCAAATCTTGCTAGCATCACCTTTACCTGTCCAGATTTCGATGCTTAATTGGTGTCAACAAATTCTGGTCGTACATCAAATAATACTTCCTTCTCCTTCTGGATGTCTAATGGGGCTTGCTTTTGTGTTGTAGTTCGCACCTATAGTTTTCCATGTTGTGTATTTTGGTCTTCTATAGTTGCAACACCTACTCTTGCAACAACAACAATATTTGGTTTCCTTGGCTCAGCATAAATCATATAAAACTTTTGGTTAGGTATGGGGTTCATATTCTATGCACAGTTGGAATTTCCCACAATTCGATCCTTCCATTTCACAATCAATTGTAAACACTCTTCGATAGTGTGGTAAAATGATTTACAGTATGTACATGTCTTAGTGGTATTTTGGAAATCTTGGTAAACGTGTCCTATTTGTCCAAAATTATAACATATGACTTGGCCTCTTTCTTGACCAAATCCTCCTCCTCCTTGTTGTTGTCCTTGGCCTCAAAAATTTCCACTCGCCCCCTTGGCTGAGGGTATTGTTGTTGTGGCAGATACTAATTCTATTGATACTATTTTCGAGGATATTGTGGTTGTTGAAATTGTGTTGGTGGATATTGAGTAGGCTGATACTAAGGCTACACTCGTTCAACTTGCATATTCTCATCATTCTTCATCAAGTAGTGTTATACCATGAAATGCCACTTCTTCATCAAAGTACAAAAACCAAATGTGTCGATACACAAAAGGACAATGTGGATTGAAGTGGCATTAACAGTATAGATGAAGTGAAGCCTTGATGCATACTTATTCCTTTAACTTTTCCAATATTTATGGATGATTTTTCCTTGCACTCGTGAGTCCTCTTGTGACAACTCATGTGTCACTCACGGGTTATCCTATATGCAACCAGGGAGTTATCCTTAAAATGTTTCACTCGCAATTTTCCTGCATAAAAGTCATTAGTCAGTCATGATTTTCCTTATTTATACCTATTAGGACCTGTTGGAAAAACCCACCAACAAAGCCTCGTCGATAGGGGTTCTTACTCTATTAAACGCCAACCAGCACAATCTCTCTGAGCACTGGCCTAGACAGGTTTTACCCTGCCCGACAATGTCCATAGAGCATACGAAGTGTCACCCGATATGTTCAAGGGAGAGATGTAGAATCCAATTTTTCAGCAGTGGGGATGGAGGATATGGGGATTCGACAGGGAGACACCATAACTGCTAGATATAGAACTTTGCAGTCGACGTTAAGTTATTTCCACAACTTTTAGAGTGCATCCAAAACTATGCAGTCATTATTGATTCATTTCCATAACATTATATAGTTGTCAAAATATCTCTAATACCGCAGCATTGTTCATAAAACATATCAACTCATAGTGCAACAAAACGTAACAGACTTTAAAATAGATTGCATCAATATAGAAGAAAGGGACTAAATCACAGCAACATCATAACAAAACAGGTCACAACAATAATAACAGATAATATTTGTGCAACAACTGTCATATCATATTAATCTTGCGCAAAGGATCCAAACTACAAAATTCTTCTCCAAAACCAGAGACTGCATACATCAGGAAAATCTAGATAGATCGCAGATACAACAGGAAATTCTTCAAAAACCAGATCGCACTAGACGTCATGCGATAATTATCGTCTGATGCGATTCTCCTACGATGATCATGATCCTGATCTCCCTATCTACTTGCAAAACTAGATCTATAAATAGGCTTGCGCCTTTGCATTAAGGGTACACTTCTAACTAAATTATAACCGCTAATGACCTTTTTCAACAAAACTTGGTCAAATAATATATAAAATATTCAAAGTGGTTATTCTTCCTCCCATTGTGCTGACCTAACCTTGTACGGTACCGCGTGATCTTGCACAACTACCACAACGCTGTGCAACTCGCTTACTAAAACCCCTGCCAACAGGCTCCCAACACAGTCTTGTGGCTCATTCCCGAGCCACATGAGGTTGACAGGGTATGTGCTGAAATCCACACCTTGAAATCTTCAAATTGTTGCGTGATCTCACGAACCTGAAGCTGGACTTTGTCAGCAGTACTCTAACCATTAGTCAAAGCCTGCTGCACTGGGTGCTCTTCTCTGGACTTGTTGTTGACCATTTGGTGATTTTCTTGTACTGCTTGCAGCATGGTGACTGCTTTAATAGCCAACTATCCACTGATTTCTTGAAATTCATTAAGTTGAATGTGACTCTTTTGTTGGCGTTCCTGCACACTGGTGGCTCTCTATTGTAGTTCCTTTAGTTCGACAGCTCGTGTGATCTATACCATCAACAGAATGGCCCTGAGTGAGGTATTCAAGGTCATTAGTTGATCTTCAGCTTCTTGCACTTGTGTAGTTAGCTGATCGAGCTGCTCATCCTGGACAATGCTCTACCAAAAATACATCATTTCCTCCATAATGTTCTTAGTCTCTTGCTCCAGGGTTTCAAATTGAGTTGTGATTTCTTCAATGGAGGCCTTTCTTTCCACAACCTGCTCCAGCGGTATCGTAGTTTGTACCAAGGAATTAAGCATTAGGTTGGTATCCTGAAGATAAACAATAGTTTTCCCCAATCGTTTGGCCTTTTCGACTAGGGTGAGCTCGGCCGTGTTCTAAAAAAATGTGCTGGCAGGATTCAGAAACAACTTGCTTGACTTCCCCGCACCTGGCACACATCTGTGCCTATTCAACGATCAGGAATTCTTGCACCTTTTTCAGTTCAATAATCTCTTCAGCATCCTTTCACTGCATCTTAGCCTGCGTCGCCTTCAAGGTGTCGATCTCTCACACTTTTTCTTCTACGAGCTGCACTCGGACCTGATGCAGCTTGTTTGCCTATTTTTGCAGTTTCTCTCCTACACTCTATGAATGGACATAGCCCTCAGCCAGTTATTTCTATCATTCCACCAATTCTAGGGTGGAAACATGTTACAACTCTACTAATTCCATAGCTGAAAAATTTTTCAGATCCAAATCCACACTCCATATCGGTCGTAGTAACTGGTGAACTTCCTCATTTCCTGCATCGATCACAGTCTAGTGAACTTGCGCGTTCCTATCCCGGGGCTTAGTGTCGATCAACAGGATTTCTTGCACAATAGGTCTCGTAGATGTCTTCCTAGAAACAATAACAAAAATTGAATCTAATTAATCTCTTACCACGCAGAATTCTTTATGGTTTGACTCTCGAATTGCCTTTGTCGCAACCGTGGATGAGTCAGTGACCACTTTGATAAGCTACTACAGTTGGTCCTCCAACCCTGACCTGGAACCATTTCCCACCTCATATTCTTGGCGCCATTTGGTGTGAGTCTCCTCCTGCATGCACTATGCTGCATCCTCAGGGTCTGTCGACAACTCGTTGTTAGATTCGTGAGTGCTCAGCTCCTTCTAGGTAGGTTCTTCTGGGGCATCCGATGGCAACTCCTTAGACAATTCCTCCTGACTCACTAGGTTTCACCACTCCATTGACCACTCTTGGACAATGGCATCCAATTCTTCTGTCATGACTTTGTAAGGAAAAGGTATCCACTACCGGTCAGGGTCCCGCCGCACCTAAATGTATATAGAGTGGGGCCCAATGGCAAACCGAGGGATCCATTGATACTTGGTCGCGGCATAAGGAGAGACTCAGGGAACGAAAATTGCTGCAGCTTGCAATGCTTCCCAATAAACCAAAAAGTGAATGGCATGGTCTGCCTCTCGACAGGGCTCTTCAACCCACCATAAGTTTTGATATCGTGCACCTTGGTGCACCTTCACCGCTTCAACCGTCATTGGTTGGTAGTCTTCAGGTTCCATATAGGAGACGAGGGAAATAAGAATCAATAACCAACTATATGAAAATGGCCACCCATTATGAGCAGCAATAGCGTCTTCTAACAATTGGTTTAGCAAAAATAATGACTAATTTATCTGCACTCCCTCAACACAATTCTGGGCAGGCGACAACACCCAAATTGCATTGGACTGGTCGATTTGCCCGAACGACCTTGCTTCCCAGAATCCTTTCACCGATGCACATCACTTGTGAGTTAATTTTATCGATGCGATAAGAACTACCATCACACTGTAAACCAAATCTCTCCTTCAATTGCTTGGCAAGATTTTTGTCAGTATCCCTCCCACAGATATACTACGTCAGGTCTTCCCCAGCCTTCGGCAAGCCTGTAATGATCGTGATTAAATCTACAATAACTAGGATGGCAGTATTCAACCATAGTGTCCATCCGTGAAAACAAGCCAATAGTTTCTTTACACATGCATGGGCTTCATTCAATCGCCCAAAATGAGGCATATTGATGAGCCCCAACAATCCAGATTGGTCTAACCCACTCGCCCATGGTTTAAGAATTCGCTAAATGGGGGCACCAGGTGGCATTGGGACTGACTCGTAGGGCTCATCCCTAACATCTTTAAGCAATAGGAAGTCATGGTATTCAAATTTCAACCTGATTAATGCAGGGATGATGTCGACCGAGCACGTCATCCCTTCCGGCAGCGGTGACAATTTTGGTGGATACTTTTGAATTTTTTACGGATGCCTCAGCTTGGCTCCCGGACACGTAGGAGTGACATATCCCAAAATTTCATGAACAGAGACACCCCGAGGTGTCATCAAATCAACAGCTCTCGAGCTCCATGGCCTGGTCTATGTAGTTCCTTCTCCTTGCATTCTCATCGATGCACGAGTTTGCCTCTTCTACGGAAGCGTGGGACTGGGCTTCTGAGTTTGCCACTTCTACTTGGGAATGGACGATGAGCCGACAGGCATACTCATAACTTGTTTTTCAATGGCCATGGGTAGAATAGGGGACTCGTACTCACTTGAAATATCAATGGTGTCAAGGTTGCTCAGCATGCCTTATGCCCTCAACCTAAAAATGCAATTGACGATGCTAACCTTTAGTGCTGCAACTCACTCAATCAGCTCACAACCTATTGCACAATTCACCCTTGTGCTCAACATGCTGCTCGCTCAACTGAACAATGCCATCCTCTCACATCTCGTGTGCTTTTTATAGCCACCTCCAACTCAAAATCATCATTTCCAAATCTACGATCACCATTATGACTAAATCTGGTATTAATGATACCAAATCCACCGGTAATCCTGCTCCTCTAACAGTCGATTCAATCATTAATGCGGGTTGCTTCAACAAGTGTTTCCAGCCAACTATTTTAACTACCTGCATTTACTACTTGATTTGACCAACCCACAGCTCTGCAATTGTCACAAGTGGTAGACTAGTCATCACTACAAACCCTAACCTTGCGCAGCCTCTTCCCTGGGGCTTGTTGTGCTGCTCTGAAACAAAATCTTCATTTTTTTAATTCTTTTTTCATAGTGCATCAAGTAGTGCGCAACACTGGCCCTGACCTATAGGTCTTCAAGCGGCTCCCATTGACAAGCGTCGGTGATACCGTGTCGTCAAATTGCTATAATTGAACTGCACCGCCAGAAGTAATGGAATGAATAAGATACAGACCTAACCAGTGCATTCGTAACTTACCACTATTCTTGATAAACTTACTATCATATAACAACACCAGATCACCTTCTACAAACTATGTTTTCTTAATGTGGTGATCATGCCACACCTTTTGTCGATCCTTTGCAACCTTCTGGTGTAAGCCAGCAACAAAGCAGTCTTCTTCAAGATGGATCACTTGTGAAATGCGCTCTTCTAATGCTTCTGCATCATCCATGCTCGTCGCTGTGGCAATACGTAAACTAGGAACAATCTACTCCATAGGCATGACTGCCTCTTTCCCATAGACCAGCTTAAATAGTGTCTGGCCAGTTAGCCGTTTACAAGTAGTGCAATATGCCCATAGCACTACTGGAATTTTTAGGTCCCAGTCATCACGATTAGCATTACATACCTTAGTCAGTGTTGTTTCCAATATTTTGTTGAATGCTTCGACAGTCCCATTCGCCTGTGGATGGTATGGTGTACTCCTCTTATGTTGCACCTGCAACTCCTCAGTTAGTGCTTTCACAATCCAGTTGATGAAGTGACTTCCCTGGTCACTCATCAAGATCCTAGGACACCCAAACCATGTCGTAATGTTTTCAAAGATGAACCTCACTACTGTCGTGGTAGTACAATCCACAACTAGTGCAGCTTCTGCCTACCTAGTCAGATAGTTGGTTGTAGTAATGATGTATCGCACACCAGTTAGCTTCCCTGGTGGATTGATAGGACCCAAAAAATCCATAGCCCACTTATCAAATGGTTGCAAAGTTACTTGCGGTACCGGCAGCATCTCATCCTGCCGCGATGGTTTACCCACACGCTGACATACATCACAACTCCTCACATAGTATGTGGCATCATTATGCAACATAGTCCACCATATTCCGATGCACAATACCTTCTGCATAGTTTCCCGTCCTCCATAGTGGCCTCCCATAATTACTGCATGTGCTTCTTCTAGAATAGGACCTTGCTCATGTGGTAAAATGTACCGTCGCAAGAATTCATCTGGCCGAAGCTTATATAACTGCCCAAAAATTAGTTGAAAATCAAAAGCCTTCATGACCAGCTGCTTCTTTTGGCTAGTTGACATGTCCTCCGGGGCGATACCAATGGCCAAAAACTGAATAGTGGGTGCATAGTGATCATCTGCGATGTCAACAAGAAACAATTGTGCATCTGGCAATTTGTCATCAATATTGGTAGGTTCTTCACCATTTTCGATGTGAGACAGATGATATGGACCAATTTTCAATCGCCTTGGATTCACAACTATTTCAAAATCAAACTCTTGGAAGAGTAACAGCCATCGATAGATCTTCCCCCCCAACACAGGCTTATTGACTAGGTATTGCGAAAATAGAATGATTGGTGAACATCTTGAAATGTCTACCCAATAATTAGTGCTAGAACTTTTGCAAGGCATAAACCATCACCAATCCTTCCCTTTCCGTCATTGTATAATTTCATTCAGCAAATGACGACTTTCTACTGGCATATGCGATTGGGTGATCCAGGTCGCCCTCACCCGGTTGCACAAGAACAAATCCCAGTGCAATGGAAGATGCATCGATGTCACATGCAACTCCTTATTCCAATCAAGAAAAACCAATATGGGAGCAAAGGCCATTTTGGCCTTCAAAGTGTCAAAAATTCCTTGACATTCCTGAGTCCACTCATATGTTGCATCCTTTTTCAGTAGTTTCTCCATGGGGGTAGTAATTGCAACATATCCTTTGATAAACTTGCGATAGTACCCTATATGCCCCAACATTTCCTGAATCATCTTCACATTTGTTGATGATGGTAAATTGAGTATTAGCACAATCTTTGTCGAATCAACCAACAGACTTTCGTTGCACACTATGTGCCCAAGTAGTATTCCAAATGCCACACATAAAATACACTTCTTATAGTTTAATGCAATCTGATGCCATCGACACCTCTCTAGCATCAATCGCAAGTTGTCGATATGGTCCCTAATTAGTCCATAGACAGTCCAATCATCCATATGCACTTGCAAAATTTTTTGAATAAAGTCTTTAAATGCAACAACAACTACCTGAGAAAATACGATAGGTGCATTTTTCATCCCAAAAGGCATGACTATATATTGGAAATAGCCCCAATCAGTGACTAACGTAGTCTTATGGTGATCCTCCTTTGCAATTTGGATCTGGTGGTATCCCAAAAAGCCATCTGTGAAATAGTACATTGTTACAGAGAGAAATTCCTATGGCTTGGGGTACCAAAACAGACAGCTTGACTCTAGAAATCAATCCTTTCCAATATGCAATAGAAATTAAATGTCTAACACTAAAGGATTAGACCTTGTACCTTATTCCAGACGGTTGAAGTAGATCCCCGTTGATATTTCCAACTTCAGCTTGAATTGATAGATTACTTCCTCAACAACAAGTAAACAATACAAGCATTCTATATATCATGGTGTTAGATCTATTCTAGCATATATAATCAATAATGTATAAGCATTCGACATAATCCCATGGATAAAATATTCATTCAAACACACATTATTGGATAGGAAAATATATTTCTATTAATATAAATCAGAGATTACAAGATACAACCTCTGACGGCACGTTTGCGAACCGAAGAAACTGAATCCCCCATTTGGGCCTCCACCAACTCAATCCTCCATCTCTCGATAGCAAGCTCACAAGCAAAAGGCAAGCTTGGGAAGAACACTCTAGTGCTCCAAGGGACAAAGGGATGTAGACTCAAGAATAAGTTCTGTCAACAATGGACTATAGTTTCTTTGCTCTCAATTCTCTCATATGTCTTCAATTTACCATAGAGTTCCTTATATAGCTTTTCGAAGGGGTAATGAAAGGTCGAATCCGAGCGATCTCAAGGCATAGGGAAGGCTAGGAGTCAAATGATTCAGATCCATGTCAAGGAAAACTCTAAAAGGATTTGGATTATGTACACATCTCGATGTACACAGTTTTAGTGGTCAAACCCGTGTATATATGCGCTTATAGGTTTAAAAGTCGCGTGTATCATTTTTCACATGTTTTTAGGGATGATCAAGGAAACATCAAAGGACAAAAAATGGTCCATGGGATCTAAGGAGTCTGCAGCGAGATAGGGGAAGGCCATACAAAGTGTGATTCACCTAGAGTGGTGAAATCAGCTATAACATACATTTCCTGGACGCCTACGCCTTCAAGAACTTCGTCTGTAAAAGGGGTCGGAAACGGATCATGTATGCATGCATCATTCAATTTCCTTAGGTCAACGCAAATGTGGATTTATCCTATCTTTTTATCCTGGACCACCATAGGACTTATCCACTCAAATTCTTCTACAGGATCGATGATCCCAGCATCAAGCATCCGGTCAATCTCAACCTTCACATGGTCCTTGTATCATGGATTCAGTCTATACAACCTTTGTCATACTGGTTTTGCATTTAGTTTCAACATGATTTTCATCTCCCCCAGGTCTCCTAACATCCCCTTCATCTCTGAAAACCATGTCAGAAAAAGTTCCTGGAATTCATGTAACAGGTTTGTGATCTTGGCCATGGTCTCCTCATCCTAGTAGTCTCCGACACTGGAAAATTTTGGGTTCTCTTTCGACCCAATGTTGACTTTCTAGATCCTCAGTGGCTGATTCATCGAGTCTGTAGGTATGTCTAGGGCTGCAACATCATGACTTCCTTCTGACTCTGGAATAGTAATATTCTGCAACTCATCATCATCTTTAGGTTCCCCAAACAAGTTGTAGCAGGTCATCATGTATTGTATTGAACAATGCGCATGTGGATCAATGGGATAGGTGACAGGGGTGACCTTGAGTACAACATTGCGGATGATTTGTAAAGTATTTCATACCTCTGGGTTGACGTCCTAAAAACTAAATGTATGCACAAAAAAAACATATAACTCCTCCCAAGTGCTAATAGTTCTGCGCAACTCTATCGCCACGTACCAGGACCCCGGCATTTCTTCCAGAGTGTGAATAAAAGCATGGACCCATTCATCCCTAGGTGGAAATGCCCATAAAGTCTGACATTTGATCAAATGACTGGTGGGATCATTCCATTTGTCGTATCTCCCAGCATGATAGACCTCTAAATCGATGAAGAGCACCATCATCAATCTGTGACACTGTTCCCAGTCAAATATCATCAGTTTGTGTGTTTCCCACCATCGATCCAGAGTAGCTTTCAGTGCTACATCAAGAGCTGGCATCCTTTGCGGTTCAAAAAATTTCTCTTCAAATTCCTGAAAGAACTCTGATAGTCCTAGCAGTCCTTCATAAAAGGGAAACTCGATAGTTTTAGTTGCAACCTGCCAAAGAGACTGTGTAATCAACCTGCATTTCCTAAATGATACTTCATGCAACCTATCCATCCAAATTTCTAGAGCATCATCAGAGTTATAGGACATAGAACTTGTGTTGCGCCATCTAAATTCACCATCGATGGTAGGATGAATATAGTCTTCAGAGATGTTATAAGCGTGATCCCAGCTTCTGTCGACTTCATCCTTTATAGGTTCAATATACCGTTGTCCCTCTTGAGGGTCCATAGGAGAAATGACACTGACATCATGGTTTTCAAATGTCATAAATCATTTTTTGAAGTTGATAACCACCATGCTATCATTATCCCATTTGATCCCTAGCAACACGGGATAAGAACCACCATATTCTACTACTTCTATCACATCGAAGTCAGCATGTGTTTTCATACCTTCAATGTTGAAAACCAAGTTTGAAACATGACCAATAGGTTGAACCTTCACCTGATTTATGAGTCACAACTATATCGGTGACCATCCCAATGTTGGATTTCCCATCAATTTCCAGGTTTTCTTGGTCAGAATGTTTACATCTGATCCAAGATAGAGAATGACCGAGTCAACCTCATAATCTTCAATCTGGATATTCATCCTCATTTCCTTTCTTGTCTTCCTCTTTTGCAAAGAATTCACTGCAGAATCATTCACTGTCTTATCCAGGTGGTGCAATAATGTCTCAAGCTTGATAAGGGCATCAGGGTCCCTTTCCAGTGATAGACAAGTCACAAAGAACTGCCATGAGGTACCATGCTTCCGCAATGGTCCTACCTCTACAGATGGATCAAAAGCAAATGGCATATCAATAATTGGTAACTTACCCGAATTTCTCTCAATTGCATTCTTTTCTCCAAAGAAGCTGTCTTTCTCTGTCACAATATCAAATGCCACCTTTTTCTTTCCAGCAAGCCGAAGTTGCTACCGTGGTCCATCGTCTCCCGTTGTCGCATTGATGTGAGTGACGATCCCAACGTCGACATCCTTCATTCGGCTTGGCCTGAATTGTTGCAACTATCAGTCCTTGGTTCAATGGTGGGTTCTGATTCAATGGCTGATTCATCAACTAGTTCTAAAACTGGTTCTATGGTGGGACCTAGTTCTACATTATCAGTTGGTTATGTAGTTGGAACGCAGGCTGATTATGATTCTGCAAGTTCTGTAACTGAGGAATATTTCCAGCCTTCCATTTTGCAATCAACTGAGGGAAGTTTTCAACACTATGATCATTGACCGCATAGTATGTACACTACGCATGAGGGAAATCCCTCTGATAGTGCCCAAATACTCCACATGTATAACATTGGATTGATTCGTGACCCCATCCTCCTCCTCCTCGGCCTTTGAATCCTCCGCGAAATCCTCCTCGAACTCCTCCTTACTGAAACTATGGTTGAGCCATCTGCTACTGCTGGACATAGTGTGTAGCTTGAACATATTGTGGCTGAGACTGAAGGAGAGATGCCTGATTATATTGCGGTTGCAGTGCATACTGTGGTTGTGCTACAATATATGGTGGAGATGAAAACTGTGGCTACGCTATAAAATGTTGTTGCGGTTGCATGAGGATAAACTGCATCAGGGGTGGTGGTGTATACTGCACCTATGTTGCTAGTTGTACCACTTGTGGCTGTGCTTTCATTTCCTAGGGGTCCTCACCTTTCACAAAATATGAATCATATGTCCTCTTCTGGAGCAAATTGTAAGCTTGATAGTTTTTGTCATCATGTCCTACTGACCAACAGAATGTACAGTATAGATTTTCTGCCTTGGTAACCGTCTTTTGCATGTAATCACAGTTCTCATGTCAATGCCCATAGACCTGACAGATACGACACCATGTTATACCAGCACAACTCAATGGGTTTGGGGCTCCCGACAACAAATAATTCTTGAACATCGGACATGTGTCCTTGGTATGTCCATCTGCATGGCAACGAGTGCACCATAGATCATCATGATCTTCCTTATCCTTTTTGATATCTTTCATTTGGAGCATCATATTGGCCAACTGTGCTTGAATCTAGTTCATTCCGATTGCTCTTTCTCATATTGGTGATGCCTCCAATTTTATCGCGGTCTCCAGAGTCTCGCTCTACATCGCAATATTTTGCTGCATTAAGGATTGTCGAATATGTGGGACAAGCACGGCAATGAACCATTTCTTTGTGCTGAACATCGCTCATCTAAATATTGACCTGAGCCATCAATGTCTTCAACCGCTGATCAAAGTCCCAAATCGTCTCATTGGGGAACTGTTTGATCTCTTTCAATTTAGTAATTTACTGAGCCTCAGAATTCGGCTTCTTGAATTCTTTAAATAACCCCATTTGGATCTCATCCAATGTATTCATGGTACCTACCTGAGGAACCCATGTGAATCTCATGAACCATTCTAGCACACGGCTCCTAAGAATAGTGGCCAGCTAGCTTTTCTTAACATCATCATCGACAGTTTGTCAGGTGGTCCAGATCACCTCACACAAGAACTAGTACTGCTCTGGGTCATCAGTGCCATTTCCATGGAATATTGGTAACTTCATTTCATCGCCTACCATTCTAGGAATTCTTCCTCTTGCTAGTGCTCTATTACTAGACTGTTGCTGACACGTTGGGAAAGTCGATGTAAAATGTGTGTTTCTTCCTTGTGGTAGAGTAGTGTGCAGAGGTGTAGACATGTTACTGATGGGGTTTGATCTTGTCGTCCTTCTGGGCATAGCCTGGGCCTGGTTTTCCTTGTCATCATAGAAAGGTCACTTCATCCCGTGTGGTTTCTCTTCACGGTATCACACTTCGATCAGAGCAGAACCTTCTCTTATCCTCTTCCTCTTCTCTCGAAACCTTGATCCTCCCCTCGTACACCCACTGGTTTCCTTGGGGACCTTCACATTCTCACTAGAACTCATGCCCATCTACCCCTTTCCTTTTCATGCATCTCCCCCCTTTTTTCGCGGTTCCTACATCCTCCGCACACTAGAGTTCCACTACTCTTGGTCCATCTTTAGAATACCTTTTTCATAGACCAGTTTCTTAATTGACAGTTGCAGTGAAAACACGAATCTTCCTTGTGGTCCACTGAAGAACTCCCTTTGTGCTTCGCTAAAGAACTTATTAGTGTCGACTGCAAACTCGATGATGTATCCTTCTAAGATACTATCCAACCACACTTCAACTACCCGTGATGCCTAATTTTTGGTTTCTTTAACTCCTAGATCAGCTCCGGGGTCTAGGATGTCGGCTCTCCTCCTTGGAATTTTTTCTTCTTCTTAGTGAAATTTTCCAACCATTCATGCAAGAGGACATGAAATTCACAAAATAACCATTCATGAGGACCGTTGTGGATATACCTATCCAACCAATGGCCCATTGACAACTTCAAGTTCTGAGTTTTAGCTTCAGAAAATGCCCACAACTTTAGATCAAACCACCCTTTGATCTCTAGTTGAGTCGGATTCCAAAACATATCCTCCTCTTAATAGAAACTCAGTCCCGACAACAGAACCATTTGTTGGTGAAACCCACCAACAAGGCCTCGTCGACAGGGGTTCTTACTCTATCGACACCAACTAGCGCAATCTCCTTGAGGACTGGCCCAGATAGGTTTGACCCTACCCAGTAACGTCCGTAGAGCAGATGAAGTCTCACCCAAGATGTTCAAGGGAGAGCTCTCAATATTGAGTTTTCGAAAGTGGGGACAGAGGATATGGGGATCCGATGGGGAGACACCATAACTGTTGGATCCAGAGCTTTGCAGTTGACGTTAAGTTATTTCCACAACTTGTAGAGTGCATACAAAACTATGCATTCATTATTGATTCATTTCCACAGCATCATATAGTTGTCACAATATCGCTAATACCACAGCATTGTTCATAAAACATATCAACTCATAGTGCAACAGAACGTAACAGACTTTAAAATATATCGCATCAATATAGCAGAAAGGGACTAAATCATAGCAACATCATAACAAAACAGGCCACAACAATAATAGCAGATAACATTTGTGCAACAATTTTCATATCATATTAATCTTGTGCAAAGGATACAAATTACACAATTCTTCTCCAAAAGCGGAGACTACATACATCAGGAAAACCCAGATAGATCGTAGATACAACTGGAAATTCTTAAAAAATTAGATCGCACTAGACCTCATGCAATATTTATCCTCTGATGCGATTATCCTATGATGATCATGATCCTGATCTCCCTATCTACTTGCAAAACTAGATCTATAAATAGGGTTGTGCCTTTACATTGAGGGTCCAATTCTAACTAACTTATAACCGCTAATGACCTTTTGCAACACAACTTGGTCAAATAATCTATAAAATATTCAAAGCGGTTATTCTTCAGCCCATTGCGCTGATCTGGCCTTGCGTAGTACCGCGTGAGCTTATGTAGCTGCCGTAACACTATGCAACTCACTTACCAAAACCCCTGCCAAAAGGCCCCAGAATTGTCTTTTATAATGATGTTATTTATAATCATTTCTTGGCTAATTTACCGAAATCTAATACATTTATCTTTAATTTGTCTATATTTTTCTATGTTTTCATCAATTATAACTTATAAATTTAAAAGAAGCTTAATTCATCATTTTTGATGTGTTATTGCATTTAGTGCGCATTTTGGCACTCCATTCAGCCCTTTTTTCCGATCCTAAGTTTTTCACTAATTTTAATAACATGTTTCTTATTGGTTTACTGCCTGGATTTAACTTTATTCTCTAATTCTTGTTGGTTCCATGATATTTGCATATACAAATTAAAAATTTGAATTAATAATACGTCTTTAACATTGTTTCAATTTAACAAATAAACCATTAAGTAATAAAAAGGTTATTATTATTATTTAAATATATACTAATCCCTTTTAATAGTCAATTACATAAAACAAATAAACATAAAACAAAGTCAAACCACATTTTAATAATTTTGGTTTGATTCTTAAAACAATTCTTTAGTTTGTAACAATGTTTTAAATTAACAAAATGTATATACTCATGCTTTTTTGTATGCAGGTTCATGGATTGGCACATCATGGATCAGTTTATACGCAGATGATATATCATTTAAACACATGTAGTCTATTCAATAAAACAATTCATGTGAGGGAGTCTAGCTCCACGAGTCCAACATTCAGTTCAACAAACCAGCACTCATCCTTCAATGTGGCCAACAAACCCGCAAAAAATCCGCTCAAAATCTGTATTTATGAACAAATTTTAGTTACAGGTCAATTGGACCTTCATCCAGACAACCATTCTTACCACATGTTTTTAACAGATAGCATATTTTCAGGCTAGATTTTTGGGCAAACATAAGTGAGATTGAAAATTATGGCACATGGGTTTTGTGCATAATAGGCCCATTTCGGTCTTTCAAAGGAATTTTCACAAAATTCAAAGCCATTTGGGAGAAAATCATGGTTCTATGAAACCAACTTTTCAAGAAATTGTGGTTGGTCGTTTTCTGAATTCGTTCTTGTTTTGATGGCTAGTTGTTATTGCAGTAAAGAACCTCTATTTTTAGAAAGAGGTGGTCGAACTGATCTCCATTGTAATCATCATATAAATACCGCTTTGGTTTTGAAGAGGAGATGAAGAAAAACGCTTTGTAAACTTTGCTTTAGTTTAATAAAAAGTCTCTATTTCAGCTATTGGTGATCATTCTTGTTTTCTGTTAATGGTTGGTGACTGAGTAGTTTAGGAGATAAACCTATTCTTGCTGGGAAGGGCCCTTCAACAATCAGAGGTTCCATTTATGTATATTCAACAATTTATTTTTATATTTGTAGCTAAGTCTTTTCGTTTCTGCAAGCAAGTAGTTTGTTTTCTTGTAGGTGACACTTTGTTTTTTATAACATATAATTTCCTATGTTTTTATGTAATTTATGCCTTCAGAATCCATATGGGTGGGAATTCGTCCCTCTATTTATATTTTCTTTCAGAACTCAGTTCGCACCTTCACTCAGACTATTTTTCAGCATTCCGTTCACACTTGAATGCAGATTGTCGTTCATCCTTTAATTCACACTTAGACATAATTTTAATTCATTTCCATAATTTTCAGTATTTTGTCTTTGCAGATATAGTTATAGTAAGGTAGAGGTTAATTTTCCATCCTTCCACCGTGTTATGCAGCTAGTTGGAATTCGAATTCACCTCTAACAATTCATATTTAGTTCTATATTAACACATAGATTAATTATTTCCGTTTTAATGATGATGAAATCCATTTACATTCAACATATATTTTACTGTTCAAATGAGAAATAATTTTGGTTTGAATAGAAGCAGCATAGTTTTATTTGTGTTTATGATTTAGGTAGTTTATGAGTTACTTTCATTCATTTCCATGCCTAAAACCTAGATTAGCTTAGGCTTGTTTAAAATGCTTTCATATATGAAGTAGGTTCAGCTTTCCATTTTTACCTCTCATTTGAGTCCATAATCAGTCTTTCATTTTCAATTACACATCATTTTATTGTCTTAGGCTTTTTCTTTGTTAGTTTTATTTCTTCAAGTTATTTCCTTTCAGTAAATGTAAAAGATTAGAACTCAGCTTCAAATTCAAGATTAATATGTTCATTTAGATTTTAAAGATGCATTGGTTTTCATTATTTTAAAGTTTGACGATAAAAGTTCACATAACCTAGTTTAGTGTAGGTTTAATTTTCAAGTTGTAAATAGGTTTAAGATTCCTTAGTTTATGGTATAGTTTGCTGAAGAGGTAGACTAGAAGTATTTTGTTTTTATGTTGTAGGTTTGCTTACAGATTGAATATATTTCCAGTTATTGTTTTGTGTGTAGTTTTATATTTGATTATAAAGCTCCAATTTTAGTTTGCTTTGATTAGTTTACTATTTTGCAACGCATTTCTTTACGCTTGGTCTTTAGAATAATATTTTCTATGATTTCTACGAATCTGCAGTTACTTGTTTTGCTTCCTATGAATTTGCAATTAAATAGTTCATTGCTTTCCATAACTCAGTTTCACTTGCATTCTTAGATAGGCATTTACTTATGCATACATGAAATAGTCTCCAACTTATAATATAGATCAAATAATTTGTTGCAAGTAATTAGTTTTGCTCTCATTAGTTAAATCAATTTCAGACCAAGTGACTACTTTCTAGATTAGTATCTTCAATTGCCTTTCATAGAATAGATTAGCATAACATTTATACTAGTTTGAATCTCATTTATTAATCAGTTTCCTACCTTTATAGAATAGATTAATATAACATTAGATTTGATTTGAAATTATAGTTACTTTTCAAGTTCTTCGTTAATTTCCTGTTTTCATAGGTATATTACATTCTTGCATTTGAATTATGAAAGTCCTGCATGTAGATTAAAATCATATAGTTGCATGTTAGCACATTTGCATCTTTAGTTAGCTTAGGTTAGTTTAAGCCTTCAATCCTGCACATATAGTATTTGCATGTCACAAGCTACCTTCTCGGGTTGACAATTAAGTGTAGAATTAGATAGTGCATATTTTACCCAACAATACCTGCGAGTTACATTAAGACAACCTTAAACTTATAAAAATATGATTATTTTAGGGGATTTTGGGTTCGAAATGGAAACTTTCCTAACTCCCCTAACCATCCCAAGCCTCGTAACCTCTCCTCACAAACAAGTATAAATAGAGGTGGGGGTAGAGGATATGGGAAGCAAGATGGAGAGAAAGGTTATGCTGGAGAAATATCTTGGAGAGAGGAGCAAGGAGGACTTAGCTCTTGGTATGTAGAAGAAGGATTGTCTCAGATAGGGTTGTAATGTTTCCTAAAATTCAGTAATAAAGAGTCTATTTTCTTTCATATTTTTCGTAGTGCATGATTTTGTTGTTATGAATCATGATCTATGTTGTTATTTGTTTCTAAATTCAATTGTAATATGTTCTTGTTTCTTTATATAACAATAAGAGATACTATGGAGAAACACCAATATTTGTTACAGGTGTTGAAGAGTAGAGAGCTTTGGAACATTTGGAGAAGGGATTTAAATCTAGGATCACCCGTCTGATAAAAGGTACCTTTCCTACTAACCCTTATTCTAGTGTTTATGTTTCCAAACCCTTCTTGTATTCAAGCCACACCATAGTATGTTGGTGACCCTAGTACCCCAAGGAATAAGGTAGATATCCCTCACAACAGAACTGGCGACTCCACTAGGGAGTCTAGTTTGTGTTGGGGCCTCTCCATTCAAATTTTTTGTCCATTTTTTCTCTCTTTGTTTTTGTCGTGATTTGCAACTATCTGATTTTCAGTCATCCTTTCTGGATATTTTGGATTCCTACTCTTTTAATTTTTCTTTGTGGGAAATTTTTGAACCACTCATGGGTTTCTGTATTTACAGTCACGATTTCTTAGTTGAAGTCATGGGTTTCCTTCAGAACAATCGTGAGTTCCTGTAGGAAGGTGTCCAAGCTCTAGGTTTTTCCTTTTTTTGAGCATTTTTGGAATTTGACTACCTTTTTGGGGTTGTGTCCTAGGTTTTTACTGATCTATTGTCTGGTGCATTTCACTGACTGTTTTTTACAGGATTTATTTTGAGTAGGTTAGGTTAAATGCATTTTCAATATTTTGTTTAGGTCTTTCCTCTTGGCTTTATTCGTTGAAGTGTAAGTGGTTCTATGAGTTTTTAACCTTTGTTAGTACTCTGGTCTGCTTTCCTACATCAGATTTCTTAACTAGTTCTCTGGACTTTTCACTTTTTCCAATATTTTGATCTACATTGTTTCCAACATCAGTAGTTCATCCCAAGTAGGTTTTTGGCCCAACTTTGCAGAGCTTGTTAGGGTTGTGATTATAGGATCTAAATATTTTTTCTTGCATTTATATATGTTCATATTTTTTGAATTACTTAGTTGCATTAGTTTGTATTTAGATTTTTATTTTTGAAAAGAAAGAACAAAAATATAGCATTTGTAGTTTCCTTTCTAGTCTTAGATGGGATCTTTGTACGCTTGTTTTTCAATTGTTTTAAAAAAAAAGTAAAAAAAAAGAGTCTTTTGTTTTTCAAAGTTATTTAAGCAAATTTCATTCGTTTTGAAAAAGGTAAAAGCAATTTGAACAAAATTTGTATTTGAATTTTGTACATCATTTCATGCTTTTTCTTTCAGTTGAGTCATAACAACACTAGTTGCACTTCCACTACCTTGAGTAATAATAACCCTAAAAGGAAAGCTATTAATTAAAATTTATTAGTAAAATTTTATTTCTAGGACCTACATCAACTAGATTAGGATAGGATCTTGGACTAGGTGATATTTAACTATCCAATATTTTTTAAACTCAGATTTAGTGTCTTATCGTTTAGGTAAATCCAAGTTTGCAAAGGATCCACTGAAAATATCCTCTAACACAAGAGTTAAGCACAAGGTCGTGTGAGGACTTAGTTGCAGAGATACCCCTCCAATACTTTGTTCAAACATATACCAGTATTGTTTTATGTACGAGGGTTCATTCGGTACCACCTTGGGTGCCATGAGGTGCTGGTGTTGCTTGAATTTTGGGCTTAGCTACCCTTCCCATGCACACTAGTCACACCTACGACTATTCCATCGGACTCTTGTTGTAATCTTGGTAGCCTTAGTATCCAGACTTAGGGATCTTTCATAGGTGAAGGTGGAAGGTTAGTTCCACTGTACCTAGGGAAGACTTGGGAGGAAACCCCAGATAACAATTTGGGAGGGTGGTTTGGTGATTCAAATGCTTGCATCCAGAAAAATTATCATGGTACCCCAAGTATCTATTCTACGATATTCACTCATTTTTTCTAGGCCCTAATCATCCTAGACGCTCCTTTGGAAGGTATATCTTTTATCTTCTTGTGTTTTTGATACTTAGGATTTTTCATTGGTATGCTCTATGGTATTCTTGTGATCTAGTATGACCTCTAGGTGTGTGATTTAAATCATTACCTATGGAGGATCAACCTCCTTTAAGGTCTAGAAGGTTGTAAAACCTTCATTCACTTCCAACAGCGGAGCCTCCACCGCCACCTCAAAGGCAGAGACTAGACACAAACAGTTCTTTTGAATCAGCTAGTGTAAGTGAAAGTCTAGGGGAACCTGCACTTTATTGTACTCAGACTGATCCTTTGTCAGTGGAAATTGAAGATTTTCAAGATGAAAATTTTGCAAGGAACTACAATTCACCTCTAACCAACTTTAGAGATCCTATTTTAGTGCTAGTTTGTCCATTCGCATCACTTGGAATTGGATTTCCTTTGAGTTTCGTTATGTCTAGTTTAGGAGAAGGCCTGGGGACATCTCAACCCCCACTTCAACCATGATGGCCAGTGAATTCTCTCCTTCACAGGTGAGTGCTCCATGACCAAATGCATCTACTACACCAGTGGTGTCTTTGAATTTTTTGACCCCTTTGTCTCCAAGTTCACGAGTGGCTAATGCATCGACACCTTCAAACACTGTTGATATGTATAGCATGGTGGTCATTGGGATACCTAATGTACCTTTTATTTCTTCTCTATTTTTCAAAATACTCAAAGTGGTCCTAGTGGTTCCACTTCATTTTTCCAAGGATTTCCATTGTATGGAGGGCACATTCCTCCATCCTCACCTTATGTAGGTCCTTCATCTACTTATGTTTGTGTGTCATCCGAAAGCCATAACCCTTTTTCAGGGTTCAAATTTAAAAATTCTAGTCAATTCTCAGTTGCACCTTTTGGAAGCTCTCCCTTCTCACTTTTTAGTGGGGGAATCTCAACTCCTGTATATGTAACTCCAACTTCCGTTGGAACCATTCGAACACGGTATTGCACACCATGAGTTAAAAATCATTTGGTTTTTGGATATAATCCATTTCAAAACATTTCTACTTCATCACATCCAATGGATGGGGGCAACCCCAACCTTTCTTTTGGGACCATTGTTGCGAGAAATTCCTCACCACAAAATCCTCAATATCAATCTACGGCTAGACCCAAATTTCCCTTTCTCGAAACTTTAAAATTTCTAGACTTATTGAAAATCATGAATGAACCTATGCAACATGATCCAATTTTCCACCAGTATCGATTAAATTACCGTATGGAATTCCTAAGTTTGAAGGGAAAACTGGAGAGGATTCGGGTGACCATGTCACAACATTCCATTTATGGTGCTCCTCTAACTCGTTGAACGATGATTTGATTTAGGTGAGACTATTTCAATGAAATATGAACAGTGTAGCGACTAAATGGTACATTGAACTTCTATCTGCCACCTACGACAATTTTCTTGACTTAGCAACCATTTTAATGAAACACTTTCAACTTCCTGTCCGGTATGATGCTGGTACAGACCTTCTATAGACCTTTCGACAGAATAAGGCCACTCATATATCTTACCATATTTAGGAGTGGAGAAGAAGAAAGAGGCTCATTAAAGCAAATATTCCTCTCAAATTCCTTTTGGAATGGTTTTTGAAGTCTTTATTTTTGTATATTTCAAAGGATGTTTTAGCTTTGGGAGTGACCTTGGAGGAGGACGCCATACTCAGGGCCCAACAACTGGACTTGATTCATGCTCAGTCTGGGATTCTCTATGAGATTATTAGGTGCCAAGGTCCAACACAGACTTTGCTAAACCAAATCCTGGACCACATGCCATTGGTGTGGTAGGTTCAATTGAGTTATAAACTGTAGAATTACTATCCAAACAGATAAATGAACTATCAGTGAAACAATCTGCAGCGGAGGCAACTAAGGTTGCCACTCCCTTAACCCAGAATGCAAATGTTTTTGCACAATATACCCAAATGTTTTTATGTCAGAAGTCCTAAATAAGGGTTCATACAAGTTAATTCATTATGATGGTAATAAGATGCATGCGCCTTGAAATGAGATATACCTGAAGAACTATTACACTTAGGCATGATGTTTTTCCTTGTATTATAGTTGTATAATTTTTGTAAAGAGTAATTTTTTATTAGTGTTTCTTATGTAGTTTGGTGTTGTTTCAGATGTCTTTGGAGTGGTTCGTAGGGTTCATTGATGGCATCAACCGTCAAAATTGCAATCTGGATTCAACTGCTTGGGTCATTTATGCACCCACAGGACAATTGGTTGCCTCAGGAGGTGCTTGCTTAGGTCCTGCAACTAACAATTTAGTTGAATACAGTATCATTTTTCAACTTATTTGGGATTCTATATCACATGGTATCACCTTCTTGTAAGTCATGCTTGAATCTCAATTAGTGGTCTCTCAGCTCAATGGGGTCTACTAGGTGAGACACCCTACCCTTTTACATCATATTTTGAGGATTAGGTTACTTGAAAGAAAATTTGAGCATATTATATATCAACACATTTCAAGAAATCAAAATGCAATCACTGATGCATTTGCTAACTACATTTTAGATTGGAATTTGTCACACACTTTGTAAAATGGATATACAGACACATTGAAGCACATGTAAATAACCATATGTGTGTGTGTGTGTGGGGTGTGTGTGTGTGTAAAAACTAGGTCCATATACATTGAGTTCTGTTCCAAATATACAATGAATAATTAGATCCAAAATACAAAAATATGATCGTAATATTCATATGCTAAAAACCGTGGAAGCTCCTCATCCTCATCAGTTATAGCTACCTCCACGACCTCTCAGTAACATAGCATATCCATGGACACCTTATAGAGTAGGCGTAACTAGGTTGTAGGTACTCCCACCACATGCTCCTGGATGGCGATAGGAATACACACCATCCTAAATGTCAGTACATCATGGGTGAGCCTGGAAAGCTTGACCTCCGCTATACGTAGCTTAGCTTCTTCTCTCACTCCCTATACTAGTTGTATGAAATTCCTAGGATGTCCATCTGGTCGGATATGCCCAATATATTCATATCATAAAAGACAGGTCAAACCTTAATGAAATACATATGTATAAAAACTTATGAACAAAAAATCATAAAAAATTAAATATTTGAAAAGTAAAAACTCACCCATGTCTCCCCATGCTTCTCCTGGAGGGATAACTAACTCGGGATCTCCATGAAATTCCAAACCTGCATATTGGAATTGCTCCAGAGCAGACACCTGGAAACTCCACCATGCATAGAATTCATCATCATATCCACCCAGATCTCACCACCACCCTGGCAGAGGAATACATCCCCCCATCGCATAAGTCTAGGCTCACGAGGAAGGGATGGTGGAATTGTAATTGCGGGTATCAACGCAAGCAATCTCTCTCAAAGAGAGAAACCAAGATACTCGCATAGCCGAATTTATTCTTCTTTCCCATCTTGCAGTCTGAAATTTGTTTTTTCATGATCAGGACCAATTCCGAACACCAGTCAAATACCACACCTCGTAGATGCTCCACTACTATACACATGTGGGTCTATGTAGCTAAATTCAATGTGGACAACCCCGCTGCTCTAACAATAATTCTTTCTAGCACTTTCAAAGGGAAGCTAGTGTACGGTGTTATAGTCATGCCATATCTATGTTCTGGATATGGAGCTTCAGTTGATTCTTCAAATTATTCTTCTCCTTTGGATATTGGATGATATTCTTCTTCTTTGTTGCAAGACAATTTGTCCAAGTACGACACAAGCTCGTAGTATTCTTCTCTGATCATGCTGCAACTTCCAGTCACAGTATTTCTTCGCTTTCCAGACCGAAATATTCTTCCACTTCTTAAACATCCAACCTCTATTTTAGTTCCACTATCTATAGGGAACATATCAACTCAGTTTGAGCCATTTTTCTCATAGTTCTATTGCGACATACCCACCTTTTTGTGCATAGATTCCAACTTTCCACATTCATAGGATACCTTTTTCACATACAAGAATTTTTATCCATGTATTTGAAGACAAAAAGTATCTTCCATAGGGTCCTTAGAAAAATTCTCGCTCTGCCTCACTTTATGAGGTTATTGCGTCGACATCAAAATCAATAATGTTTCCCTCCAAAATATTGTCTACCCCAAAATATACAACCCTTGACATAGGGTTTCTCACACTTTTCAGTCTCTATATCAACTAAGAATTCCACTCCATGGGTTCTCCTCCTTGGAATTTTCTTTGTTGGGTTTACAACTTAGACAACCACTCAAGCAATACAATGGGAAAATCAGAAAAGAAATTTCCATGAATGTTTGTGTACATGTATCATCCCAAGCACTCTCTTAGTTTCCACTGAGATCCTTTGCTTTCTTCTTGTGTGAATTCTAATGCTTTGAAATCCACCCAATATTGGATTTCAGGATTCATTAGTTCCCACAACATTTCCCTCGCCAAAATGATTCGGTCCTGAAAATATAACCATTTGTTGGCTTTATCACATTTCCCTTTGACCTAGGTCCAGTCTCTTTTTCTTTGTGCAACAAATCCCAAGATATCAACCCAATAGAGCAAGGCTCAGTTGAAAGCACCTACGCTGCAGATGCAGTCTCACATGGGATATCTTTCCTTTATTGGCTAAATTCCAGAACCAGTTTTCTACAGTTGGGTGGGGGATTTCCTATCCCTTGGCGACTCGCCAAGGCACTCAACCAAGCCTGATGGATGGGGTTGTGTCACTATGTCTACACATCCAAGCTGCGACATGATTCCTCCTTGTACAAGTATTATATCAACAAACGAATGTAGCCTAAGTACATTAACACATTCATAATAACAATGCGACAAACATAAACATACTCTTCATAAACAAGTACATAGATATTCACTCAAAACAACATATATACATGCCTCTTAAACACATTCATCATTCATACATTCGACACAGTAGTTAACGTGGCAACCCATATGAGAAAAAACCACAAAGTTGTTATTCATCTTACATGAGAAATGTATACATATTTTGTCTACGCACTAAGCTACAAGGATCTATTATAGACGTTTTTCTTTATCTATACAGGCTCTTTCTTCCTCTCATGCCCTCTTATCTTCTCTCTACTCCTTCCCTACTTGAATCTACTAACGATCTGCACATAACTTGGATTGAATCTACTTCTTCTACACTTATGTGCACTCAACTTCAAATTATTCAACTCTTATGCACTCAACAAAACTAGCAGATACACCACTATAACAACCATGACCAGAACTAACAATGAATAGTTTACGACAGAGAAGCTACAAAGGATCTAACGGCCGAGGAACTCACTCGCATACCGCTTGGGTTCCTCCTTTTATAGACTCTTTGCATACTCTCTACATGTCGCTTTCTCAATGGACTTCTACATTTAGCCAACATCATGTCTTTCCTATTCTATCAACACGTGACAGTAGGCACCAACGTCCTGATTTACAAATATACCTTCCTACGTGCGGCTTTTGCAAGCTCTAGACGACCTCATACCTACGATCTTCCAAACTGTTTCTTTCTGGCCATTATGCCCTATTGTCATTTAGCAACCATTATATCCTGCTGTTTTTTTCCAGCCATTATACCCTATTTTCCTTGTCCAACCATTATACCCTAATGTCCTTTTCCAGTCGTTACTATTGGTAGGCAGTTTTGTAGGTAGTTAGTTGCACAGCACCGAGGATGATGCACAAGGTGGAATATGGCGCGTAAGCCAGTTTGGTCATGTTTGGTCATATTTTGTAAATTTTGGTCGTTATTTTTTAGATGTTGGTCCAAGTATTTAGGAAGTTGATTCAAGTGGACCATGTTGTAAAAGGAACAAGCCTATAAATAGATCTAGGAGTTGTAATGTTGACATACTTTTGAGAGAGATCATCTTGGTGTAATTGAAAAACCTTTGTGAAGACTATTCTCTATTTTGATGTGAAGTAATATATTACGAGGATTTGATGGAAACACTGAGTCCTTTCACTTATTTTTGTTTTCCTATTTTTCTTGCGATGTAATCCGAATGGGTTAATACGGAAATATAATCCTTCGTTCTAAATGATGCGATGATTTTATGTTTAAAATCATGTTATGTTGGTATATATGTTTATGCATCCATTCTCGTGTTGCGATCTGAATATGTTGATCTAATGAATGATGATATGAATTCATGATAAACAAACCAATGCTTGATCTGTGAAGTAATGGTGTGATATTTGAATAGCAGATGCGGAAACCCTCCTTCTAACTGCGGAAACATGGTTCCACTAGTTCTCCCTTGAACATCTTGGGTGAGACCTCATCTGCTCCACAGGTATTATTGGACATGGTAAAACCTGTCTGGGTCGGTGCTCAAAGAGATCGCTAAGTCAAGGGTGTCGACAGAGAGTGAACCCCTATCGATGATCTGTGTCAACAAATGGTTCCATTTTTGGGACCTGTTGGCACTCCAACAAATCCCTTAATTTTTGTAAAATAAAGGGGTCCCCACATGTAAAGTTTGTAATTATTTTGTTTTTGGTTTCCTTGATTTGGTAGGTGGGTTCTTCGCTTTCTATAGTGTTTGTTCTTTGATTTGGTTTTCATGAAAGATGATTTGGCGATTGCTTGTTTGCTCAAGTATTGGCTTTGAATTGATGATTTTGATATGTGATAATAACTTTGCAATCTAAACAGTTAGTGAAAATTCATTATCATTTCATTATATTTGATTATTTTGTCGACAATTGGTTATTTTGTTGTTTGAGTTTTCTTAATTTCTGGAGGTTGAAAAACACTTACATGCTCTTATCTGACCTTATTTGATTTGATTCAACATCTTACTTTGAAGGAATTGAGTTATTTAGGTTTTACAACAGCCTCATTAAAATTTAGTATTAATGATTTAATGGGTACTTAGTGGATTGAAATGAATTGAGCAAAATTTCATCTCTATGAGTTCTTGGAAAATTTATAAAGAGTTCCTTCAGAATCTGTGATTCTAAAGGTACTCACAATTTGAAAAACATCAATTTCTCAGGTAAAAGCATCACAAGCATTGCAATTTTATGATTGTTGAAGTATCATTGAGGTATCTATTTTAGCAGTTATTTAATCCAATTTTTTTATATGTCAATTCTTGATTATATATTGTTTAATAATTCAGTCAATTGACAACTTGCTAATCTTGTCCTGTAACCAGATTAAATCTTCCTCTATGATTTTTCATAGCAAAAGTTTTATAGTTTAATATTCATGCTAGGCAAAGTCTAATTCATGCTTTTATATAAAGTTGATTTATTATTTAAAACATTAAACCATAAGACTATTCCTAAGTGAATATTTAAACCTCTTTTCAAATTTTATCACAATGGAAGTTTACCAAAATTTCATATCAAATTGACAGGATGACTTTCCATATAAATTTTTTACAAGGCATAATTTATATTTTAATCTGGCATTAACATGGCATGTTTTATATGTATATTTTATGGATTCACCTAAATATGCTTCAATATTTGAGATGATGAGGTTTTCATAATACTTTAACATTATGGTGTTATATTGGCAGGTATGAGGATGATATGTCATAATTATGCAGAATATGTTAAGATGCTTACCCATATCTATTGCTTAAGAATAAAATCGTTCCAATAAATTTCGATCATGATGGTTCATCCATAGAGTTGCCAACACGGTTTGAAGAATCATTATGCATGCCAGCATAAAAGAGTCTTTAATTGAAACTCAATGATTATTGCAAAATGATAGGTGATATACACCAAATGGCAGTGTAAATCACAAAATCGTTGAAGGATAAATGCCAACGCATAAGGAAAAGTTATTATGCTTCCTAGTTATCAGTTGGTTCTAAGATTGAATTTGCAGTCCAAGATCATGCTACCTATTATGAGTTTGCTAAAGATAAATATTGGCAGCTTGATCCAAGAAGGGCCCACGTATTACTATAAGCTGGCGGTTTTTCTATTTAACAAAAAATTCCCACACTGCCACGTCTCAGTTATTATGGTTCTTCTTCAGCTAAGAGATATGGATGTTTCTATTGTGAAATATGCATTTGTGTGGAGATGGAAAAGCATATAATAATAACATGCCTAAGATCACGGTAATAAATCATCAAAATTGCAGGTGGTTGAATACTATATTGCTGATATTTCTTATTGTTTCCATGATATTAAGTGCTGATAAAAGACACCGGAATAACCAGAAATCAGCACACATTGCCAACAATCCAAAGCTTGTAATCTCTTAATTTTTCAAGGGAATATTTTCATTATTTAGATTTTCCATTTTATGAATCATTGCTCCATATTTTAATTAACTTCTATCCATGAATTCTTTTTATGGTTTTCTAATATATACTTTTAATGTGCAGAGTTTAAAGAAGGGAAACTAATTCCTTGAAACCGTCAAAGAAGTTAATGAAAGTGAATTGTGTAGCTGGCGACAGAGGCAAATTTCGGGGTCTATTTGTGAACAAACCGTTTTGAATCTGGAAAACCCTTGAAAACCCACTTCAAAAATGGGCCAAATTACCCTTAATTGTGGGCCATTTTCAAAAATAGTGCAGGATTTGTGAGATATACGGACCTGTTTGAGCTGTATTAATTCCAGAAATTCTCCAGACACCTCATTCATTTCTATATGTTCATCATTCCATGTTGCTAATAGATTTTGGAGCTGTTGATGTAAAGCTGGATGCTATCCTACATTTGTGCTCTTTTTGACTATGCATTCATATCAGAAAGAGATCGACTCATCAACTAGAATGGAGAGCATTTCGTAAAGTTTTCAGAAGATTTCTGGATTCTCGTCATTATTCAGGAGATGATTTTCTGCAGCAAACTATGGGAAAATAAGAAGAAATAACAAAATCCAAGATCTGGATTTTTTTGCAGAATGGGCTCTTTTATTAGACTAGTGAGGAATCTCCTAAAAAATGTGAACCATTTGAGAGATTTGGCAGGTTCTTTGAACATGTTTTTTTTCAGTTATGCCCAACATGGAATCGGTTCACTTCTAAGTTTTCTGTTGGTTTGTATTGAAGTATTTAAACAATAGCACAGATTGCTTGGAGGGGGGGGGGGGGGGCCGCTCCAGGAAACTAGATGAACTTATTTTTTTCATTTTTCTGCAAGTTTCTCTGCTAGGGATGGTCTGCATAAACCAGAGAGATGACTGTGTTCCTCTTTCTGTTTTGTTTTCTTGTTCCTATACAAAACTGAGTTTTTCTCATGGAACCAGAGATGGAGGTGTTTCCTAATGCTGATACATCAAAACTCTTTTGAATCTATGGTGCTTTGAATGGACATTGGAACCTATTCTCACAGCTTTGTAAAATTTCTTTTATGGAGTAATTGAACCAAATTACTTGTTCCGTTCATCATTATATTATGTGGGATTGTAGAAAATTGTAAACTTTGCTTTTAGTTTATTCTTCATTTCTTATGATCAAAGTCATTTAAAAATTATTTTTGAAAGATAGTGATTGATGTTGCATTTGATCTATCAGCTGATATTGATTTAGTTTGGAGAATTAAAAGCATCTAACATTTTTTTGTGATCTTAATCCATTAATTTGTAAGAGCTTTTAAGTTTTTTTTATTAGCATGTAATAGTTTGATTGTAAGACTGTTCTTCAATTTAAATTATTATATGTTTATATTTTAAATGCAAGCTGAATTAATATTAATTTTAACTCATGCTCTTGGCCAAGATAGATAGATTGCATCTAGGTAATTACAGAATTAGGAGCTACTATTTTTCTGTACTTAACTTAAGATAGTTTTCAGTATTAGTTAGTCATTAGGTTGGATTTCTTTGATTTATTAGAGGATTTTACTTAGTGCAACTTATCACTTTCACCTAAAGAGACTCTTGAGTTTGAGAGCACATTTTACAGGCAGCAGGGCCTTGATCCTGTGAGAGATAGTTATCCCAAACATACACAAGACTGCAGTAAGTTGAGTGTGTGGGTTGTCTTTCCGTAAGTTGGCCTAGGTCAGTTTTTACGGCCAACAGGACCTTAGTGCATGGAGGAGGAAATGTTGTGGCATCCAACAAGACCGGATAATCAATATTGGTTCTGTCAGAGGGATCAGGAGTTTTCTACAGAAGAAAATTAGAACCCTGGAGTAACAACAAAAGAGTGCTTGGGAAGGTACCAATATTCTTATTTTCATGAGTACTTCTTTGTTGATTTTTTGATCATCTTGTATGATTTGTTGGCTCAGTTGACCTAACGAAAGAAAAATTTCCAAGGAGGATAACCAACTTGCTGGACTCTAGAATTGAACTAGCAGCTACAGTAGGTAGATAATAGAGCATCGAGGGCTGTTGAAGTTTGGATTGACATCATCTTGGAAAGATACATCACTGAGTTTGCAGTCGACATAGTAAAATATTACAACGACGTAGAAAGAGGGTTATTTGAAAGGACCAAGAGGTAATTTTTTGTTGTCTTCGCAATTTTCAATTAAAATGCTCATTTGTGAAAAAGGCATATTGAAGATAACCTCCAACTATTAGAGCCCTGGTGCGTAGAGGCTATAAGTACCACGGAGAGGAGGGTTGGATGGAATGATACAGGGTAGATGGATGGTAGTTATGATGATACTTTGAGGGAAGCTAAGGAAGTGGTATTCTGTGAAGTGGAGTAAGGTTTCAACAAGAGAAGAGGCAGAGGACAGGAGAGAGTCCAGTTGCAACCGAAACAAGAGGCTAAGAGAGAATATCACTAGGGATGAAGTGACCCTATATCGATGAAGGGGAGGACCATGATATGCTTGAGCTCAAAGAAATAATAACCCATAGAAACAACGTACCCACACCTATGTGCACTGTGCTACACTCGAGAAGAAATACAAGCTCAACACCCAGTTTTCCAACATGTCATCAACACTCTAATAGTAGAGGATCAGGGAATGTAGGAAGAAGGTCTGGAATGGCGGGTGATGATGTAAAGCTACCTCTATTTTAGGGGAACGAGACCAAGGACCCTGAGCAATACTGGATTCTATGTGAAGTAGTTTGGACTGTAAAGCAAGTTCAGAATGACGATGTTAAAAAAGGTCAGTTAGCGACAACCTTTCAAGGTCATGCACTAGATTGGTACATGAAGTTTACACAAGTTCCCATGGGGACTTCAGCGAACACTCTAGTCGAGATTAAAAAAGGATTGATCGAGGAGTTCAGAAATCCTATGTATGAAGCGCAATATATCATAGAGTTAAAGGAGATGAAGCAATATCGAAATGAGACTGTTTGGGATTTTGATCAGCAATTAAAGATGCTGATGGAAAAATTCAGTTTTTGAATGAGTGATGTACAACATAAGGAGTGGTTCATTGCGGCATCAGTACCGCATATCAAACTACCTTTGATGTAGCAAAATATTGCAACATAGAGAAAAGATCTGGAGATCACAATGAAGTTGGAAGCTTCACCAGTTGGTGAGACTGGAGTTGGTATGAATTAGATTGAATCCCAATTGGTGAACTTGATGATCCAATTGCAAGACATTAAGAAGGGAATGGAGAACCGTGAATAAATATGGTGTACTCGATGTCATGCAGAAGGAAGTAATAAGGATCAATGCTCAAATTTTTGAAATTACCTACTATCGGGATCCTCAAGCCCATTGAGTCATGCAAGCATGCCATGGTGTTGCGTATTCCAAGTTCATGGACATTGACATGAATATTTTGTGTTCACGCAGAAGATGGTCGAAGATGACGAATTTGTAGTGCACGTTTTTTTGATATGTTGGGCATGAAGACAAGGATTATCGAGCATATTATTTTCTACAGGAGAGGACAATGGATGCATATTATGTAAAGGGAGAATACCATCAAATGATGGAGATACAACCACCATAGTGGCCACCATAGGTGGTACAACCACAATCACAACCATAGTTTGTATCGCAGCTGCAACTGCAGTTTGCACCACATCCGCAACCACAGTTTGGGCCACAACCATAGTTTGGTGTGCCACCGCTGCTGTACCATTAGATGCAATATGCTTTGCACCAGCTGAAGTATACTCAATTGCAGTATACTCAACCATAGTATGCACAACCAGAGCTGAATCCCCAGCCGCAAAAGTAGTTCAATCAACCATAGTATCGAGAACATGGATGATTCGATAGAGGATTTCAAGGATGAGGTGGAGGTTTTGGTCAAGGAGGAGGACGAGGTCATGGACCTGTGAAATGTTATAATTTCGTAGTACTGAGACATTATCAAAGATATTTCCCAAACTTACAATCCCAATGTACTTATTGTATCACTACGAATCACACTATTGAGAACTATCCACAACTGATTGCGAAGTGGCAAGCAAGGAATGCTTCGCAGTTGAAGAACCAAAACCAGAACCAGATTTAGAACCAAAACCAAAATGTGAATTAGAATGTGAACCATCCAATGAATCCACCACCAAACCAGAACTAGGGACCAACAGTTGTGAAGATATCAACAGAACCTAGAGTTCAGTTTGTTGATGCTGTTTTTATCACTAGCGGAGGTGCAACGACAGGAGATGATGGCCCGATTCCACAAGTCTAATTGGCTGGAAAGAAGAAGGTGCAATTTGATTCCAACACTGAGAGGGACACATTATTTAAAACACATGATGCGATAAGAAGAGATTTGGGTAAGTTGAATGTTTATGAAATGCCACCTATTTTTTATTCAAATTTGGTAGCATGACCATTGTGGCAGCATGGTACCTTGCAAAACTTGTTTGGAAGTTGTCTATCACTGGAAAAATACCGTGATGCACTCACCGAGATTGTGAGTCTGTTCCATCAACCAGAGGAAGGGTGAAGGGAGTCTTCTTTGAACTCCCTACGCGAGGTATATTCAGTCGTTCAATATCTAGGATCTGATGTAAAATTTTTGACAAAGCAGACATGGCAGAAGATGGGGATCCCACAACTAGTATGGTCCTTGGTGTAGTTGCGAATAGCTAACCAGGCCATAGTGACACCAATTGGGTGCATACCACATCTAGAAATTGAAGCTGAAGGAATGAAGGCTTACACATACTTTGATGTTATTGAGGTTGTTGATGGAGGAATCTCATATCCAGCACTGCTAGGGAGTGTATGGGCTAACAAAATATTGGCGGTGATTAATTTCAAGAAGCGCGTGATGAACTTTGACAACCGTAATATCAGAGTCATACCTTTGATGGATCCAAATGAAGGAAGAAGGTATGTTGAACTAGTTAGGAACAAGTTGTAGGGGGATGGCATAATGCATACAACATATCAGAAGACTATATCCGACTTCCTATTGACGACGAGCTGGGATGGTGTAGTTCTAGCTCTGCATCTTCAAATTTTGATGATGCCTTGGAGAATTGGAAAAATTAAGATGCATGAGATATAAATTCAGAAGTGTGGTTTAATCACTCAGTCATTGTGTCGATTCACAACAGATATTGTTGAGTTACCAACCTATGAGGGACTTCCTGAGTTATCTGAATTTATTATTGAATTTGAAGATAAGGTGTCAGAACCACAGAGGTTGTTGGAGTTGGATGAAGCATTGAAGGCTACACTAGAATGATGGTGGGAAACACACAAGAAGTCAATCAATGGATGGTCGCAGTGTCGTATATTAATGGAAGTTTCTTTCGGTGAAGCAAAAAAATACCAAGCAGAGAGGTATGATGGGAGGAATGATCGCAACGGTCATGTTATTGCATGTCACACCATGTGGGTGTCGTGACCAAAGGACGAGTGGATACATGCCTTTGTGCACACATTGGATGAAATTCCATGACAGTGGTATGTATTAGCTGAGCTGTGCAGAGCAATCACAACATGGGAGTAGTTGTCAATCTATTTCATTCACACCTTCATTTTTGTGGATGATGATCCAGTCATTCATCGTGCGCTACAACATATCGCAAACGTTGTTTTAAAGGTATTTCTAGTTTCATATTCGGTGTACCCGCATGAATAAGCAATGATGAAATTGATGATGGAGTGTTACAATGTGACAGGAGGGCCTGAGAATGATGATGATCGAAGGAACATCAACATTCCATAACTTTAGGAGGAAGTTGAGATATTGTAGCGCCCGAGATACCAACAGATAAAGATAATCAACCACTGAAGATATGAAAGGAGAACATTTGAATAGAGAAGGAACCTAAATTCACGAATATTGGGGACTATTGGGATGAAGAAACCATGGAAAAGATCACAGATCTATTGCATGAGTTTCAGGATTTTTTTCCAACGAAGTTTTCTAAAATGAAGGGGATACTAGGAGATTTGGGAGAGATGAATATCCCTTTGAAGCCAGTGTGACAGTGTCTGTATTGTCTGAATTTGTGATACAAGGAAAGAGAAAAGGATGAGATTGACAGGATGCTGGACTTAGGAATCAAAGAAGTAGTGGCAGAATCAGAATGGATCAGTCCTTTGGTTGTGCAATATAAGAAGACATGAGAGGTTCGAATTTGTGTTGACCTCCGAAACATTAGAGGAAATTTCAGCTCAAAATTGGCCTTTTAACTCTAATTCAAATTCTATGTCATCATGTGTTAGCCAATGAAATTGCTTTAAATTTGAAATACCATATAGGTCTTAAACACCTTTTTAATATAAATTTAGGGATAGGTATCATAAAAAAAACTACTTTTTTTGCTTATATTTTCGACATATCTCCCCGTGTTTTTGCTCAAATTTTGATCAGGAGAGTTTAAGTCCGCATCCAATGAATACCCACTCAGCATACTTTTCATGGACCCCTCTACCCAAAAAATAAGAAATACCTGAAAAAATGTGATGATGACATCATCATCACATTTTTTTAGGTATTTCATGTTTTTGGGGTAGCAAGGTCCGTCAAAAGTATGTCAAGTGGGTACTCGTTGGATGTGGAATTTTAATCTGCATCCAAAGAGTTCTCCCGATCGAAATTTGAGTAAAAACACAGGGAGATGTGTCGAAAATACAAACAAAAAAGTAGTTTTTTTCTTTTCTTCCTCCAAAATTAATAAATATTATTTTATTATTTTAACTATTATTTTATTAATTTTTTTTAGGAGGCCCATTTTGAGTTGAAATTTCCTCTAATGATTGAATGATGTATTCCTACATGATCCATTTCCAACAACATTTACTGATGAAGAGTACTCGAAGGATTAGGAAGTCAGGAGATCTATTCATTTACTGATGTATTTGCTATCTATCATCAAATCAAGAGCATGAAAGAGAATCGACACAAGACCACATTTGTGACCGAATGGGGGTGCTATTAGTACATAGTAATGCCATTTGGACTAAAAAAATGCACCTACAACATTTTCCATGATTGTAGTTGATGCGTTCAAGTATTTTATCCATAAGTTTTTGGCAGTATACATGGATGACCGAACGGTTTATGGCATGATAAAGGATCATCTCACAAATCTGTGAATGATGTTGGAGAGGTGTCGACAACATCAGATTGTGCTGAATTCAAAGAAGTACATATTTTGTGCACATTTTGGGATGTTTCTAGGGCACATTGTATGTAAGGAAGGATTATTGATCAATCCATCCAAGATTCTATTGATTCTGAACTTACTACCACCTATGAATGTGAAGAAAATTAGAGCAATGCTAGGCCATATAGGATATTATCACAAGTTCATCAGAGGATATGTTGCGATCACAACACCTATGGAGAATTTGCTGAAGAAGGATGCACAATTTGCATCAAATCAGGAGTGTCGAGGAAGTTTCGACACCTTGAAGATGAACATGGCTACAACACCAATTTTGTTTTTTCTAGATTGGATGAAGGGGTGTTATACAGCTGATTGGCACCTCTCCGTCCGAGTGCTGACTTCCCTCAGGTTGGCACACAAAAGGACACTTATGGATTGAGGTTTGCCCAGTTTCATT
>LPNX010826323.1:386807-425495 GCA_001517045.1 Pseudotsuga menziesii | reverse complement strand
TTTCTTTTTGCATTCTGAAATCAATGAAGGGTTATCTTGGATTATGATGTTCATTGCTGCTTATGGTGTCTTCTGACATTGGTTCATGGTTATGTTCTACTATGTATGTGTTATGCAAAGAAATTATTTTTGTAATTTATTATGTTTCTGTTGGTAATAACTATGTATCTTTAATATATTTTTTTTAGTTAATTTCAAATGGATCCGATCATTTGGAGTTTACTACCACTCGAGTTTCTAGAGATGATTCTCCTATGGGTGCCATTTTCAACATTGGTTCGTTTGCGATCAATCTCTAAACATTGTGAAGAGCTATTGTCCAGGCCATCTTTTGTTAGCGCTTGGAAAATTAACAATATAACAGAAACTGGGCTTCTAATTGAACTATTGGGACAGTATCAAAACCATTTTGTATAAAAGTTTATCAATCGTATAGGACATACATCTTTGTTGCATGTCCCTTATCCAGAATATAGATATACAATTGAATGTACAATTGGTTCAATCATTTTGCTCTCAAAACATTGTCCTCTACGAGGGCATAAGGATTATTACATCATAAATCCATTCATTAAGCATTTCTCAAATATAGGAGTTATTGATATAAGAGAATATGGTTTCTTTTCTCTGATAGGAAACACTAGTCAACAAAAACATGGATGGATACTTGTATGTCATCAGTGTACTGAACACGGTCCTAATTTTTTTATCTGCAGCAATCTCCAAAGAGTTTGGAGAGAAACAATTGGTGTTGATGGTGAACCTACTGCTCCTAAAGATGCTATTTTTTATAAAGGAAAAATTTATTGGTTGCATGTGAAAATAACTTCTGAAGAAGGTGCCTCGTATGTGTACAGACTGTACTTGCTGAACATTGAAATGAATATATGGGGTATGCATTCAATTTACACAGGGCGTAGGAAATGATCTATGTGTCTGACCTTACACTGCAACCGATTGATATGTCTTGTGAATGATGGTTTTACAAGTATATGGTGCATAGGTGAAATCCAGGATTTCAAATGCGGTCAACATTGTGTTCAACAAACAGATAGTCATTTCGAGGATGGTAAAGGGTTAAGATAGACCCTTTTACAAGGTATGACCAGAAATATAAATAGACATTGTTCAAACTATCTACCATTCCAAGCAGTTGGAAATTCTATATTGATGTGCAAGAATGTTGAAATTCCATTCATATACTATGATTTGGAAACTTGCAGTGTTACTCATTTAGTAGTTGATGAAAGATCATCGCTTCCAAATCACCGTCTACCGTTGCCAGCAAACAATCAATGCAGTAACATTATCATGTATAAGAATTTATTTCCTCTAACTCCAAGCATGGTTTCATTCAATGATCTTCTCTCGTTCCCTCTGACATTGTTTCAGTCCCTATAGGATTTTGGCATGGAATTCAATAGGTTTATGAGTCTTTGTAAAAAAAAACTATGTTTTAGTTTTTGCACTTTGTGCAAATTTTGGTATGTTTTGGTTTCAAATAAAACATGTCTTTAGCCCATGAAGCTTTTTATAAAGGATATGGAAATTTGGAGTGGCTATGTTTGAGTTTTTTGCTTCAAATCACTATTTTTATTTCTTCTGATCTAAAATAAACAGATTTATTTACTGTATAACATCAAAATTTATTGGCTATATCGAGAATTTAATGGAAACAATACTTTACATCTTTTAAATAGTACAACTAATATTACATATCTTGACCTCACACACTAAAAGATTGCATTATCAACAAATGAATAAACAAAGCATTCGATTTCAACTCGGTATGATAACAAACATTGCACATTAAAGAACACATTCTTTGCACTTGAAATAACAAATATTCCATAACTGACGATAAGGTAATTTATGATGACTTTCCGTACTAAGTTGACATAATGTCAAAGGTTTTTCAACAATTGCATATATCAGTTGCTCAAATTACAATTTAAATAATCAATACAATATTTCACTTTCTCAAGTAACAATTTAAATAATATATGTAATTGTTGCAACTAAATTCCTAGATTTCCTCATTTGAACAATCCATACATTCATTTACATCATATTCATGGATGCATTGCTTACTATTATATTGAAATTGTTACTTTTTGTATTCGTTTAAAAATTTTATTTTTTCATAAATATCACAAATCATAAAATATATGGAACTGAAACTGCTTAGAAAATAATTCAGTTTCACATTAAATAAACATCAATTAAACAACTATTGCAGTATTCCAGTCTACGAAAACATCTCAGTACAAACATTGCAGATTATATAACAATTATTCCCACTTGAAATAACAAAGATATTCCATATTTGCTCCACAATTGACATTCACGCCTTGTTCAAATGAAAACAACATAACTAACGATCTTGTAATTTATGATGGCTTTCTATACACCGCATGTCACAAGACACCATAAGCAGCAATGAACATCAGAATCCAAGATAGCCCTTCATCAATTTCAGAATGCAATAAGAAATTCAAAATAAAACTAAACCCAACTACTACAAAACAATTTAATTAATGGCATCATGTAACAAAAATCCAGTAACCATCATGACCATACAGCAATGTCACAATTCAACTTGATGCTCACTCACTATGATGATCCACCATATATGGCACTTCATACATTAAACATATATTTGTCTTATTAAATTACTTTTAATGTTGTAATGCAATGAACCACATTAATTAACATAACCATAATACAATATATTCATACAGAAACAATGCAATCGAACATAACCCTTCGTTTATGTCAAAACATAGTTAACACCTGAAAATTTCACTACACCTAATCATTGTGCAACATTACAATGACTTACATATATGTCAACACAACCAAAGATGTGACACATTAATAATGCGAGAGTGGGCGTTTAAAAAGCGTTTTGTCGCATTGTGACGTTTATCACAGTTATGTTACATTAGCGACATTAATCAAGGGTTATGTCACATTGTGATGTTTATCAAGGTTTATGTTTCATTGTGACGTTATCAAGTGTTATATCACATTACAACGTTAAGCCATGGTTTATTATAGTTTTGGTTGGTATATGTTAAAAGAACCAAAGATGTGACACATTAATAATGCGATAGTGGGTGTGAAAAAAGCGTTATGTCACATTGTGACGTTTATCACGGGTAATGTCCACATTCTACATAGGAATGTAGAATGTTATGTCACATTGTGATGTTTATCAAGGTTTACATTTCAGTGCAACGTTATCAAGTGTTATATCACATTACGACGTTAAGCCATGGTTTGCTATAGTGTTTGGTTGGTATATGTTAAAACAACCACATATGTGACACATTAATAATATGATAGTGGACGTTTAATAAGCATCATGTCGCATTGTGACATTTATGACATGTTAACTATTATTATTATTATTTTAATAACATTTAAAATAATATTATTGTGTAATTACACATTGATTATAATTATTATTTACTTACACTTAATTAACTATTACTATTATTATTTTATTAACATATTAAATAATATTATTATGTAATTAAACATCAATTATATTTATTATTTAATTACGCTTAATAACTATTATTATTATTGTTTTATTAACATCTAAACTATTATTTTTTAAATAATATTATTGTGTAATTAAACAATAATTATTAGTAGTACTTAATTACACTTAATTAACTATTAATATTACTATTTTATTACCATCTAAAATAGTATAAACTATTATAATAAATAAGAAAAACATTATTATTACATGAATTGTTTCCTAATATTAATAAATATCTCCAAACTATATGAGATTTATATCCAATATTAATAAATTAATATGTCTTACTAATTGTAATATTGCGACAAATTATTTAAATGATATCATGTAATTAATTACACATCGATATTAAAATAAGTAATTGTGAAAGTATTAAATAATAAAGTATGCTTAACATATAAAATAAATAATATTGGATATAATTAACTTCATGATATATTTTTCATATATATTATAGGGAAAAACATTGTATTAATAATATTTTACCTATATTATGTTTTATTTAATGTTTTATATTAATTAAATAATGTGGTAATAAATAAATGATATTATTTATTATAATTAATTAAACAATATTATTTCTATCAATACTTTATGTATGTCGAAATAGAACATGAAAACCATTGCATACATAGCTAGACTCAACTATGAAAAAAACTTACAATCCAACATTACAATGAATTACATAATCTCAAAAAACCGATTAGGGAACGATTTGATAATGCAAGATGACAATTAGACAGCTTTTGTACTATTAGAATCTAATAAAACCTTTCACCAACATATTATTCTTCGATTAAAAATCCTAACGTTGCGATGTGACAAACCTTTCACCAACATATTATTCTTTGATGAAAAATCCTAACGTTGCGATGTGACATTTTCAAGGAAGATTATCATAACCATTTGCCAACCTCGGACGCCGTATTTGAATGCTTGCATTCCCCAATGTCTTTGTCACATTATGAAATTAAACAAAGGGTATGTCACATTGTCACAATTTGGCTCACGATTTGATGTCAGATCTTCATATGTTCTGCGACACAATACATAATATAGATAAAAACATAATAATGAACATATCTTGACTTGGTACATCAATAATATTTTATGGAACGTTATGGTTAGGTTACTATGAATTTGTGATGATATACTTTATTACATTTGTTTATAACATGTGAATTAAATACCTTCTTGTTAATTAGCATATTTAATAAAATATAATAATTAAATATTTCTATTTTCATAAAAATAACCTCGTTATTTTATGTTTACTTTAATAAAATTATATAAATAAAATACTATATTTTATTACTTTCACATCAATATTTTGACCAATAACCATATTTTGACCATAAAATAATATAATTTAGTAGTATTAGAATCATTATATTAACTAATTAAATAATTAAATAAACAATATTATTTCGATTAATACTTTGTAGATATGTCTATGGGCTCACCCGTTACTAGCAACAACCACATTAAATTATTTAATGTGTCTGAATACGTCGATAGGTATAAATTTAGGCACATACTTTTTATATTAATGTTTTTCCCTATAGTATGTGCTTAAATTTACGCCTATCGAACACATTAATTAATTTAATGTGGTTGTTGCTAGTATATAGTGACAAAGTTCTACGTAATAATTATTATTATTAAATAATTTAATAATACTAAGTTGAATAGTTTTAGGTGAAAAAACTAATATTATATTTTTGTGAAATGAATGAATTTAGGGTTTGCCGGTGTGAAATGGTGTGTAACGTCGAGAGTAAGTTGAGCGCGCAGGTATGGAGTGTGGAGTGAGGGGAGCAGCTGGCATAAGGGATAAGGGAGTTTATGGGCATGGGCAGGAACATGAACAGAAGGGATGCTTGGAGGGAGAGTATAGTGGAAGCGATAGGCAGTGTGGAAGGTGGCAGCTACGCTCTCGGGGTGGGCTGGGGGAGCAGCAGCTGGAAAACGAGGAGAGGGTTGTGGGAGTGTGGAAGGATAGGAGCTGGAGGATACAGATTGCTGGAGTGTGAGTGTTAGGTTAATGTGAATTGAACAGGAAGATGACTAGTCATTGTTGGAGCATGGCATGTGGAATGCGTAGGGTTTGCCTGGGAGATAGAATTGGAGGGAAGCATGTGTTAGTAATGTGGAGGGGCGCTAGTGCAGCACTGGTGTAGAGGAAGAAGTTGAGGATGTAATGGAGCTGGGTGTTAGAAATTGTGAAGACAGCCTCATAAAAACAATCATAGGATCTCTAAAATAATGATAAAGTTTAAAATAAATAAATAAAAGTGGAGCTGGTTTAATCACGATGATAACTAATCATTTCTCGATGATAACTAATCATTTCTCAACCAAAGACAAAATATTGTTTCTCATGAGCTCCCACTTTTCAATAGAAATAAATCCTTTAGAGATAGATGTACATACACATAATAGTAGCATAAATCCAAAGAACACAAAGAGATACTTCTCCAAGAATGGAGAACTCCAAAGCAATCTTCTACTAGTTGTAGCAAACTTCTCTCTCCTCTTTAGCAAACTTGCTTGAATGTTTGATGTGAAAATGAAGTGGGGCCCTTCTATTGATAGGTTATGTTGTTGACAATTTAATTTTTTTTTGGGGTCGCTTGTTTTCTTCACCCCGAGGCCGACTTGACTTGTTGAGTCTTCTTATGGACTGACTTGTGTTCTTTACTGGGGTTGACTTGTGAGGATGTGCTTCACACAGCTACTACAACAACACTCCCTCTTATCCAAGGAGGCATCATCAGCTTCATCAATTGGAATACATTTGGATATCATCAGTTCATCACAACCATCTTGAACATCTCTATATCAAAAGGAATGGATTCCAACACAAACTCGATCTGTCGAAAAGTGTCTACTTGTATTAACTCCACATGCCTCAGCTCAACCCAATTCGTCAGGGAACATGAACCACATATTTTACACATATTTCATATGGTTCACACAGAACCATAGTCCACACAGGACATAATGTTCACACATAATCATCCAAAGTTCACACAGAACTCATATTGGTTCACAGAGAACCATAGTTCACACAAGACAGTATGTTCACACATAATCATCAGGAGTTCACATAGAACTCATATCAATTCACACAAAACCACGGTCCACACAGGACATGATGTTCACACAGAATCATCCAAACTTCACACAGAACTCAGGTGTTTTCCCATAATCACCATCCACAAGTGTAGGAATCAGGAGTTTACCTGGAACCACTATCACAGTCCACAGTAGCATTAGAGGGAGAGAAATCCAATTCCTCTCCACTTTCGAAAGCAATCATAGGCAAATTTTGCACATAATTTAATGGAGAATCACTGCAAAATGTTTGCATAGAAGTGCAGCAGTGTTTTTCTTCAATATCATAGATTCGAATGTCTTCTTCTATATCATCCATATGAGAAGATGAGATATGAGAGATATCACAAAATTTCGGAGCATCAGAAGAAGGAGTCACTGCAAGGAGACTTTCTTCAATTCGAATTGACTATGTAGAAGATTCTGCTACTTCTTCATCTTGAACAACTTCAACAAAGAGAGTAGAGGCCGAGACTTTTGGATCAAGAACTCTTGTGGTGCTAGGTGTGCTCTCCAAAGTGATATTATGATCCTCACCATGCTTGCCAAAGGTTCTGTCCAATTTTTTCCAGAGATCCTTTGTGTCTTCAACAGATTTAGTGAGGTAGTGCAAGCTAGGAGAAAGGGACAAACCTATTGCTCCAAAGGCTGCATCACCGTCATTTAGCCGGTCTTTCTCTTTATCATAAGACTCTTTACCAAGTCCAATAGACACCTCATAGAGATCTTGTCTCTTGACAGATGCAATCATCTTCAACTTCTATTCTTAATAGCTTGTGAATTGGGTGAGAAGAGGAACTGATGAATCCATTTGAAGTTGTACCTGCAAAAACACAAAAGGGGCATCGTAAGGTCGGATAGCCTGCACTTTTGAAGTTTTCATCACACCCAGCTTAGTTAATAAATCAATATTGATCAACAATTCCTTTGCTTAGTATTTTTGTGGTAAACTTGTCGCTTATGGTGCAGAGATGGAAGGAGCAATTTTGTTCAAAAAAAATTTGATCCAGCATGAGATCTATAGAAAGGAGAAGTTTCTTGTCCTGTCTAGGCTCTGAGACCATATAAATTGAGCACATATATCTATGGATCAACACACAACTCACAAAATGGATCACACAATTTTACTCAGAATTGAAGAATGAAATAGTGCAAAAATGGCTTGCAACTGTGTAATGCTTTCATTAATCAAAAGTAATTGGATAATTAATTACAACGTCATACACTGGTATTAATAACCACTCAATTCGAATGCATGAGAGAGTAATTCAAATTTATTGACTCTACCTAACTACATGGATAACTAGACATGTCTAAATCATTATCAGAACTCAACTAGTTAGCCCCAGTTGCCTCAATCAGTGCACCAGTCAGTTAGAATCAGTTAACTAGCCTAACTGAATGTGGTAGGTGAGGAATTGCACCTTCCCACATGCAATCAATCAATGACTGGCACTAACTGAATGTAACTGACTCCTAACTAGGCTTAACTAGTCACTAACTGAACTCAACTGAAGGAGGTTGGTTCCAGCACTCCCAATGGCTCGGAAATTTTAGGGATTGATCTAGGAGGCTCCTAAACTGATGCATGCAAGTGCATTCAATGGTAGTTAGCCTCAATTAGTGTTTTCCACACTCTACTAACTGGTACATGTGGCCCAATTAGGCCATGTGGACCCAATGATGCTAGTGGTGAAATATAGACTGAAAGACTCCTAATTTAGACATGATTGACCAAATTGGACAAGGGAGGATTATAATCCTAACAGTACCGAATCTCAATATGCTTCGACTTGTCATGGAATAATGGATTCACTGATAGTTGTACACACTTTGGTTGTCACAGTGAATCAATATTGGCTCTGCATTCTGGCCAAACAATCCTGCAAGTACTTTCAAAAGCCATACAACTTCTCAAGCTGCAAGACATACTGCAATATACTCTGCCTCTGCAATAGTGAGTGCTACTGAGGTATAATTCTTGTTGCACCAGGAAATCATGGTATATCCCACATTAAAGCAACACCCATAGGTTCTCTTCCTATCCACAACACTCCCAACCCAATCAGAATTGAAAAATCACTACAATCTCAAGTCACCACATGAATCATATCATAGGCCATATCCCACAATTCCATGCAAATATATCAACACATGTTTTGCAGCAACCCAATGTATCTGTCTTGGATCGCTCATAAACTGGCTCAAGGAACCCACTACAAAACATATATATGGTCTAGCATTGATCAAATGCATCAAAGATCCAATCAGTTGGCGATACATAGTGGGATCAATCAAATCTGAATCTGAAACAGAATCTCTCAGCTTCTTCAAATCCACATCCATCAGTGTGGACATGGAATTGTAGTCCATCATACCAAATATCCTTTGTATATCAATGGTGTACTTTCCTTGACTTGGAAAAATCTCGTCATGCATTTTCGATACTAATAATCCCAAAAAGTAATGCATCAATCCAAGATATTTCATTTCAAACTGAGAGGCTAGCGTCTCCTTACAACATCCAATACGTTCCTCATTTTCGGAAAGAAATAAATCATCAACATAGAAAACCAAAATCAATGGCTCACCATCCATGTCCTTATAGTAAAGGTTGGGATCTGCTCACTCTTAGTGAATCCCAGACTCACTAAGTATCCTTCTATCTGAGGATACCAAGCATGTGGTGCTTGCTTGAGTCCATATAGGGCCTTTTTCATCCTGCATACGTGGAACACCTTCCCATGGATAATAAATCCCTATGGTTTCTCGATATATACATATTCCTCGATCACACCATTGAGGAAGGAAGTTTTAACATCTATCTGATACAACTTCCATCCCATGGATGAAGAAATAGCTATAATAATCCTGATGGAAGTGTAACGAGCCACAGGAGAAAATGTCTCGTCATAATGAATTCCCTCTTTCTGAGAGAATCCTCTAGCCGCAAATCTAGCCTTGTGTTTTTCGACATCGCCATCTACTACATGCTTTCTTTTGTAGATCCACTTGGAAATCACTTTTGACTTTCCCTCGGGTCGCGGCACAACATCCCACACATAATTCTTCATGATGGATTGGTTTTCTTCCTTCATGGCATCCTTCCATACCTACTAGCTGGAATCCTCCTCATAGCTGGTGGGTTCTGAGTTAATGATGTGTCTCATCAATTCTATGTAACTCGAGAATCTCTGAGGTCTCTTGATTTCTCAGAAGGTACCATGGGGAGCTTCATGTCCCTCTACCTCCTGCAATGTATGTTGTTCCCATCTATTCCTCTTCCAGTCAACTGTAATGGGAACATCAACTAGATCTACTAGATCAATGGGATTGACCGACTCATCCTTCTCAAATAAATCCCTCTGAACTTTTGGAGGGGAAGATGACATTGTCTCCTTTGGAGCTATAGGATCATCATAATCAGTCTCCATGTTTGATCCTCTCGCCTTTTTGAAGGCCATCTCCTCTTCAAAGGAAAAAACGTTGCTGACTTCAATCTGTCTCGATCCTAGGATGTAAACCTTGCAAGCCTTTGAAGACTCATTGTATCCCACAAATGTTCCCCTCTTTCCTGAAGGCTCTAACTTTGTCATATTTTCTTTGGGCACATGAATGTAGACTAAGAATCCAAAGATACGTAAGTGACCAAACTCGGGCTTCACACCTGTGAAGGATTCTTCTATAGTCATGTCCTTCAATATCTTATGTGGACATTGGCTCTGCACATACACCATTGTACTGGAAACTTCTTCCCATAAGAACATAGGCAGAACCTGATCATGTATCATGGCTTTGGTTTCCTCAATAATTGTCATGTTCTTCCTTTCTGCAACCCCATTATGCTGAGGGTTGTACAAAATTGTGTACTCCCTCTTAATTCATGCTTCCTTACATAAATCACTGAATATGTAGATGTGTATTCCCCTCCATTGTATGATCTCAATACTTTGATCCTCTTTCCCAACAGATTCTCAACTTGTGCCTTAAATTCCTTGAATTTGCATAACACCTCCTCATACTCTTTGGACCTAAGGAAGTAGATCCAAATATTCTGAGAGCACTCATCAATAAAGGTCATGTAGTAGTGAAATCCACCCAATGAGGCAACTATCATGGGTCCATACAAGTCGGAATGTATTAGATACAAAGTCCATTTGGACTTGTTTCGTTGCTCGTAAAAGATATCTTGGCATTATTTCCAAGTGCACATCCTCTACAAATGGCATCACGATCTATGATGGGTATTGGGAGTCTTGTCACTTTCGTCCTCAAGGATGGGAGAGCTCTATAGTTTAGATGAGCGAGTCTTCAATGCCATGGTTCACCCAAACTAGTAGAATCATGCACTAGTGTCTAAACTGGTGGTGTGCTCAACTTGTATTAGCTCTCCTCTCATACACCAATCACATGAGTTGTCTTGCCCTATGCAAGAACCTTCTTGTTAGAGAATATAACTTTATAACCCTTGTCTTCCAAAGCTAATATGGAGACAAGATTTATTTCCATCACAGGTACATATACATCATTCAAATGTAGTGTATCACCAAATTCTAACTTGAGAGAGGTAGATCTTGATCCCTTCACATTATATCTCACATATACTCCAAGTACCACTCAAAGATGAGAATCTTTCTTAATCAAGTCTGAAATATTCTCCTTGTAGCATGTCATATGTCTGAATGCTCCATTCTCTATTAGCCATGTGAAACTAGTGGTGGGAACCATACCTAAGAGAGTTGAGATGAAAATAAATTTTGTAGCTTGTTCATCAACACTCTTCATGGGATGCATAGACTTGGAAACCCTGTTAAGTCTAAGTCCACCCTTCATGTTGATATTTTGACTACAACTTGAAGAACAACTTTAAAAACCCTAGTAGGAGCTAGGTCAAAGATGAAGTATGGAGACTTGTAAAACTGAAGCCACATATAGATGGACTCTACTGAGGCGAGTTGGGACAAGGCAAGATCAATCAAAAATCTGTGCACTAAAGGGCTAATTCCAAGACGCCCTAGGTCTTGACTCCGGTAATATTAGGTCAAAAAATGAAATTCCACGAAACTTTATCCAGCCTCAACAGAAAGATGAGCCCTAAGAGGGCGGGTTGTTATATGCTCCTTTCAATATAAACTGCAGTTGAAATCACTGCAAAATGCGGAGCCCTGGTTTCCAAAAATTACTTCTTTTAGCATCACTCTGATACCATGTTAGAAATTGTGAAGACAACAACGTAAACAATAATAGGATCACTAAGAGAATGACAAAGTATAGAAACAAAGTGTGGAGCTCGTTTAACCACATTATAACTAATCATCTTCGAACCATAAACAAAATATTGTCTCCCCCGAGCTCGCACCTTCCAATAGAGATAAATCGTTCAAAGATAGATGTACATCTAGATAAAAGTAGAATAGACCCAAAGAACATAGAGAAAAACTTATCCAATAATGGAGAACCCCAAAATAGTCTTCTACTAGTTATAGCAAACTTCTCTCTCCTCTTGAGTGAGCTTTCTTGAATGCTTGATGTGAAAATGAAGTGAGACGCATTCTATTTATAGGTTATGTTTCTAACAATTTAATTTTTATTTGGGGCTGATTTTTCTTCTTCAGTAGGGCCGACTTGACTTGTTGAGTCTTCTTCCAGGATGACTTGTGTGGATGTGCCTCACGCAACTACTACTACAACACTGGGTGTTGGCTGGTGTGGGAAATAAAACACGATGGAGGAGTCATTGTTAGTGTAGAAAGGATAGCGGGTGAGGTGTGGGACATGGATTGGAGGTGTAGTGCATGGGATGGGGATGAGAGAACAAGAGATGGAGAATGTGGGATGAAGAGAGAGAGAGATGGGTGTATGAGGGTGAGGGGCGAGGAGGGAGAGATGGAAATGAGGAGTAGCGGAGAACTTTGTTTTCAATTAAAAGCAGACAAACCCAGCTCTAATACCAATGCAACAGCATATTTGGATGTTAATGGAGAAGAGGATCCATCTTCATAAAAATAAATAAACTCAATATTGAATTGAATGATTGATGATATGAATTTTACAATGATTGGCCCGCTTAAATATAGCTTGGGCTTAGATACTGAAGATTCACATTGTCTCACTTAATATTTGGTATCCATTAATTATGTATTATTAATTAATATTATTATTTATTATTTTTACTTTTGTAATAAATGCAAACAATCACTCCATGGAAATGAGAAATTCTAAAGGCTAAGTTATCCCTCAAGAAAAATGGATAACTTTACTCCCATTGTTGCATCTCCTTTCTACATCTAGCTCATAAGTATTAAAAAGAGATAATGCATTGGTTACTTAGAGCACAATGTCGAGACGCCAGTGTTTATTAATCACACAAATTGTGTAGACTTTAGCAAGAATATGAAGGAAATAAGCGAAACCTTATCTATAAAGTGGAGAGGTACACATGCTCACTAGAATGTAGGTTAGATCTACCAACATGGAAGGCATGAAGTCCATTGAATCAAAGAAATAATAAAGTTCACATCAATGGAAATTTTGTCGCCATAAAATAAACACTAAGAAGACTTGCAAATATGAACTTTGTTCAGATTGCGCAAAAGAAATCTATCTTTAAATCCAATGTCATAAAACTATAAGTGATCTAATATAGGACGTCATTCTATGGAAGCTCCATTTCCTTTCTTTAATGACATGGGAAATATTTGCATAATTATTAACCCGTATCATTAAGGATTGTGAAAGTGACCTTTCCTCCCATTAATGCAAACAATCACTACATGGAAATGAGGAATCATAAAAGCTAGGTTATCCCTCAATAAAAAGGGACTGGTTTACTCTAGTTGTTGCATCTCCTTTCTACATCTAGCTCATTGGTATTTACTTAGAGCACAATGTTGACACAACAATTTTTATTCATCGCGCAAATTTTGAGGATTTTAGTGAGGATATATGAAGGAAATAAGAGGGACTTTGTATGAAAAAATCTGTAAAGTGGAGAGGTACACATGCTCACTATAATGGAGGTTAGATCTACCAACATGCAAGGCATGAATTACAATGAATTAAAGAAATAAAGTTTTCATTAATGACAATTTTGTCACCATAAAATAAGCACTAAGAAGACTTGCAAATATGAGCTTTGTATAGATTGCATAAAAGAAATCTTTCGCCAAATCCGATTTCATATTAATATAAGTAATCCATAGCTAATAAGTTTCATATATAATATCACAAGAACTAAGTGTTCATTAAATCAATTGGACCATCCAACTAAAGCTTGTTGCTATCTAGGAGCCAAATCCCAATCTAATGAAGAAGTCCCTCTAGGTTACAACACACACACATATAATTTCACAATAAAAACTTATTAATAATTTAAATTCCTTATCTATATATATTTATAAAACCTCACACTAAAACAATAATAATAATAATTGAGATTTATTATATAATTTTCCAACCTTTACAATAAGCAGTGAGAAGACTTGCAAATATGAGGTTTGTTTAGATTGCACATAAAGCATTAGAGGAAATTTCACCTCAAAATGGGCCTCCTAAAAAAAATTAATAAAATAATAGTTAAAACAATAAAATAATATTTATTAATTTTGGAGGATGAAAAGAAAAAACTATTTTTTTTGTTTGTATTTTCGACATATCTCCCCGTGTTTTTACTCAAATTTCGATCGGGATAGCTCATTGGATGCAGAATTAAATTCCACATCCAACGAGTATCCACTCGACATACTTTTGACGGACCCTGCTACCCCAAAAACAAGGAATACCTAAAAAAAATGTGATGATGATGTCATCATCACATTTTTTTCAAGTATTTCTTGTTTTTGAGGTAGCGGGGTCTGTCAAAAGTACGCCGAGTGGGTACTTGTTGCATGCAGAATTTAATTCCGTATCCAACGAGCTCTCTTGATCAAAATTTGAGTAAAAAAACGAGTTATGTCGAAAATAAAAACAAAAAAAGTAGTTTTTTGTGATACCTATCCCCAAATTTATATTAAAAAAGTGTTTAAGACCTATACGGTATTTCAAATTTACAGCAATTTCATTGGCTAACACATGATGACATGGAATTTGAGTTAAAGTTAAAAGGCCCATTTTGAGTTGAAATTTCCTCTAATGAAATTCTTCGCCAAATCCAATGTCCCATTAATATAATTTATTAATAACCAACATGTTGCTAATGGAGGCAACCACAAGTCTCAATACAATAAAGTCCCTCGGGGTTACCATACACACATAACCTCACAATAAAACTTATTAATAATTTAAATTTCATATATATATATATAGCATCATTCTACCTATGTGCATCGTACTTCCATAGAGGCATTTGATGGAAGACACATAAATTACACAGGCTAATGTGAAGGATTGCATTCATAAGTTGTTAATGACTTAACTCCTTGCACTCAAGGATGCACCCCTACTCCCCCGGATGCGAGTTTCAACCGAGGCCACGTGGACAGGGCGGAGGCTGACAGGGCCTCCCCCACCCAAGCATGACCTCACCCCCGCAGCCATCAATGTGCACCTTCATTTCAGAGGGAGACGTGGATGCTTTTTGGCATGCCGAAAGGACCAGGTTGTCCTTTCAAATCCTCGTTGTCATTAATCGTCCTCTTGGCTGCCATAACTTTCACCAATGCCACTTAATATGGACGACGTTGGAGGCTAGGTTGTTGCGCTTGCACCCTACTCCGCACTTTGCTATCATTCTCCTCTGCTTCGGACCGTCACCCCAGTGCCCAAGTCTGGCTTATCATCAACCTGTTCTGCTCTCAGTCTGTCATCACCCTGTCCTGCTCTCATTTGCGCTCAAGCTATGCCCCGAAGATAAAGAGGTACCCCCCGTAGAGGGTGTGGTCGTAATGCTCATGATTATCGCCATTTACCTCTCTCGGCTCAAGCCAGTGGCAACGAATTCGATTTGGAGATCCCGGAATAAGTGCGGTGAATTGTTAATGATTGGGAAGATGAACTATCTGGAGCTCTCAGTGCAGCTGGAAGAACAACGGAGCGCATACATAATTATTGGGTTTTTAAGAACCTGCTTACTCAACTAGTCCTCAGGTTCAACACTCTTTTCCCTCCTCCCCCAAAGCCTCCAATTCAACCCCCATCGGCTGCCCAAGATGTTTCACTACCGGTTCCACCACTGCCCTCTGTTGCCCCAACCTCCACCTCAGTTCCTTCACCCAGCTCCATCCCCCCTCCACAATGACGACCCTCCACTCTGTCTTCGTGCAAATTTTCATCCAACCCATTCGTTACCAAAAATATTGCTCCACTCCCCACCAATTCACCCCCTGCAAGTTCAATGGAAGAAGAAACAACTCCAGTGATGAAGAAATGGCGACGTCTAGCGAAACTTCGGAGGCAACGTCTAGTGAAACCTCGAAGGCTAAGTCAGGCGAGCCTGCTCAGCCAGCCTCACCAGGTTACAGCTGCCCTATCGTGGAGGAATCATTCTTCAAGTCGTGAACCGATTTCGCCATCACCATGTGTCAGTCTGCATGCAAGCACCAAGGTTTTTTCACCTCGACCACGTGTTGTTCAGCATGATACTATCAGGATTTTTTGTTTATTTCAATGTTAACTTGTTGGCTCTGTATCTAGTCCCTCCAAAAACTAAGGAGGTTTTTGTGTATTCTTATCTGGACGTCCTATTTTTCCTCATGGAGGGAGGGTTTTGTGGACCTGTTTTCCCTCCTGGAGGGAGGGCCTAGACTTATCTTGAAAATTTATACCTGCTCATGTTATCTATTTCTTTGTAGATTCAAGCCCCGTATTGGTTCAGCTCAACTCTTTCGATGATATCAAAGTGGATTTGGCATATCCACGGTATATTTAAACCTTAGGTCCAAATGCAACATGGGAAGAAGTCTCACTCTCTTCTATCCAGGTTCTTCCTATAGAAGGGGCATAACAGTTATGCAAATAATAGCTTGCCTTGGCAGTTAGAAGTTGATATTTCAAGATACCCATCCTACCTTTCTCTTCTTCGGATTCTTTATTGTAGCCAGACGAAGCTAAAATCCAGATTTGCATAACAGTTATGCAAGGAACTGCAAACCCCATTATATTGGAAGCTGATAGACTATCTCAGGCCGCTCTTGAACACTATTCAAATGATAATTCCAGGTAGATCCATGGAGGGAACCTCTAAGATCAGAGAATAAGAATTTGTTAGATGTCTAGTTTTAGACACCTCTAAGATCAGAGAATAAGATTTGTCAGATGTCTAGTTTTGGACAACTTTACAGGGGATTACAAAGCAATGATTTGGTTATGTAAGATGTAGGGCACAGTGTAACAGTCTTAAGACATGGTTGTGCATTTATCACATACCTACCACATTTTGGACAATTATGTATTGTACCCTTTATCATTAGAGATGATGTGAAATGTTCCACAACTATCTCAATTGTACATGTACTTATTACTTTTATTGTTAAAACAACTATCTATACATTTCAAACAATAAGACACAAGGCTACTGTTAGACACAATGCCACACTAAGACGGGGGTGAATCAGTGTGATAGGACTTTAACAATGTTCAATTTAAAAATTAATCATAGTTTATCATTCACATTAAGCTATACATCAATTAAGCATGTCATCAATCATAGATCATAGAGACACATTACAAGACAAATGTAGTAAGTTGTATTTATAATTGGATATGAATTACAATGAAGACTTCATTCTTCTGATTACATCAACACCAACTGAGCAAAGAGCACCAACTCCTATTCCAAGGCCCAACTTGGATTTCTTACCTCCAACTATGAAGATGTGAGGCATCCAAACCTCAAAGTGCAAGACTCATCTTGCCTTCACATATTGATCACTCTCATCAACTCTGTCATGTCACTTGTCAAATAACATGTCAATGTCAAGTCAATATTGTCACTGATGTTCAAGAATCTTGCCAAGTCATCACAAAACATCAAGGATATTCTCACGTTCACCAACTTATCCACAACATGATTTCCAACATAGATTTGTCATGCAAGACTAATACACCAGTCTACAAAACAACAAGTACAAGATGTACTCCTCAAAATGTTTCGAAGCTTCTTTTCATTCTTCTTGACTTTACTTGAAATCTTATGCCCATCTTGACTGTCTTTGATTTGCATGTCTTAACTCTCACGTTTATAAAAAAATTATCTTCTTCTAATGCCTTTGGATGCCTTTGACTGGATTAGGTGCTCACCTTGATTGTCTCTGATTTGCATGTCTTAACTCCCGTGTCTATAAAAACTTGATCTTATTCTAATTCCTTTTGATGTCTTTGACTAGATTAGATGCTCACCTTGATTGTCTCTGAATTTCAGCTTCAATGCATACCTTAACCCATGTGTCTTTAACTTGTATTTGGATACCTTATGGGTCAATAATTGAGTAATGTGGTAATTCAAGACCAAAGAGAGAGAAACAAAATGACTCGAAAGCTTGCTTGTCTACAACTACTTTGATCTGCAAACTACAGTCTACATAGCCTTACCTTATTTTGTGTCTATGGCACTTTTGTTGTTGTATCTTTGATCAACATAGTTTGTGTGGAGGCCATGCACATGCAAACTTGGAATTTGATCAATGCAACCAAAACAACACCTATAGTTGCCTCAATGTAAAATCTTTATTCACATTTTCGATCAAAAGGGGGCCAGGGATCTATTCATAGATCAATGAAAAATGTAGACATAGGAGGGTTGAAATCCATGAATCTGCTCCTATGATTTGCTACTACATAGATCCACTTCCAGGCATGCTACTGCTATCATTGTTGTTGTTGTTATCACCGTAAAACTTGGATGTTTCATCTGTCTTTTTCACCCAACACTTCGTTGCTACAAAGATAATGATAAAGAACAGAAAAAAAACAAAGTTGAAATCTTCACTATTATAGCTTCCTCAGCCCGGATTTCAGAGCTCAAGTCAACTCAAACTTTTGTTACTGCAGCTTCCTCAAACTGCTACTTTTTCCACCCGAAATTCAGAGCTGAGTACTTCAAAAATTCATATGTAAAATGAATGGAATGAAGATGTATTTATATAGATTTGAACCCCCAATTTTATGGGGTCGACCTGGCCTAAAAAATTAATTTTTCCTTTTTCAATTTTTCATTTTTTTGCTTGTGAGCTCAAATCAACTCAAACTTTTGTTACTGTAGTTGCCTCAGACTGCTCCTTTTTCCACCCAAAATTCAGATCTTAGTACTTCAAAAATTCGTATGTAAAATGAATGGAATGAAGGTATATTTATATATATTTGAACCCCCAATTTTATGGGGTCGAACTGCCCTAAAAATTTAATTTTTCATTTTTCATTTTTTATTTTTTTGTATGTGAGCCGACCTTACAAAAATAACTAAATTTTTTATTTAAGATATATTTCTTCAGGTTGGACGACTTGTTGATTGGATGTTGTAAATATATAAATATATTGTTTTAGTGATTTGCAATTTGTTTTTTATTGGAAGATGACTTCTTCAAGTGCTTCAACACGTCGTCATCATCATCATCATGAGAGGACCTTCAATGGACTTACAAAAGGGTTTCAAGAGCTTCATCTAATCTCCATGGGGTTCATACAACAAGTATTACCATTCCACAACCAAGTCCTATGTGAAGGTCCACATACAAGCCACCAATGGTATTCATGGTCTTCGAAGCAAAATCGTAGGCTCAAGGACCAAATTGTGGGTTCAATGACTTCTAGGGAATCATCATCATAATGGGAACAAGGGATATCAAACCACAATGTGTGTGTGGGATTGAAGTCTTCGAGCACGGGAATCAATGAACTTCAAAGGCATCATCAATCAAGCAAGGGGCTCCTTCAACAAGGTTATAACCACACCAAACATACATATAAGAATATGAGGACATCATCAACAAGAACCACCATGACCCCATCAAGTCATAACATCTTGCAACAAATGACTACAGAATGGGTCATTCGGATCATTTGGGCCACCTAATGTTATAATGCCCAAACTAACATGTCCTCCTTGCCATGCCATCAACGTTAACTACTCCTTTGTCATTAATGGCTTGTCATCAATGACAACCATGTTCAACAAACTGCCCCTTTGTCATTGATAACAACACCCTTTTCAACAAATACTCTCCCCCTTTGACATTAATGACAAAGGATCAATAAAAAACTTCACAATGCCCAAAAAAGTTATATTTTTGAATTCTTGAGAACAAGATGAGATGTTTTCTCCCCCTTTTCATGTAGACTTCTTCATTTACTGAGCTCCCTCTGTCAACAATAAACTATGCTTCCTTTGATGATCACTAAGTTTGGAAATATTCGTCTGAAGCCTTTTTATGTATGCTTTTAAGCTATCCAAAATCTATTGTAAAAGGTTGTCTGAACTTTAAACTTCAAATATCCCAAAACATCTTGTGAAAAAAGATATTGATATATCCTTGGATCCCTGAGATTCATGTTTATGTCATTTTTTAAAAGATATTGATGATTGAGCCCATTCTTGTTGATCAGGGCAAGCCTAAGATTGGTATCTTGTCACTGTATTGTAATTGGCTTAATTCAAAATATCACCACAGATAACTTAATCAAATGTTCATCAACTATTGCATTCAATGTCATCTAGTTGTATATCAAGGCTTATGTCATGGTTAAAATAAAAGTTGTCACTATCAACTTTATTAGTTATTGGAAAATAGTTAGTTCATGGATTGTCATAGCTATCATTGTCCTGTCAGTTGTCATGTCAAGTCATGGAATGTCAAGACAAGTAAAAAATGTTGTCCATAACATGTTGTCAAAACTCATCTCTCCTATCAACCCAAAGCTCAAGGTCCCACTTAGTTCCCAACCTTCAATAGTTAAGAACTATGATGCTTGAAGGATCCTTAAATGCCCAAGATTAGAGAATGATTGTAACACTTGGAAGTACACCTTCGAGCAATTTCAAAGATTGGAGTTTATTCTTCTTCAATACTGAGCATCATATTCATCAAGGGATTCAAAAAATTTGTTCGAAGGCTTCATTAAGGCCATTAGTATGTTCAAGGTCTCCATCATGCTTATGTGTATCTAGGGATTTAAAGACTTGAACAACTTTACATCTTCATCTATTCCCTTTATGACATCAATGGTGAAGGGTGACCACAAATCCGTATCTCTCTTCATGATATTATTGCAAAATGCTCCTACTCCCCCTATCAACATGCATAGTTGTATCACCATCCTTGGAAATGTTTCACTTTCTTGGAGCTACCATACTGAGTCCGCCCTCAAGCTCCATGAACTCAAGGTGCACAAAGGTCTTTGAAAGAACTCAATATTTGCTTGCCACATGGTAGCCATCTTCTTTGCACTTATCAACTTCATTCACATTCAACAATACAGTCTTTTTTATCCATACCTGAGAGTGTCATTGACTTTGAGCACTTGTTTTTTGAGCTTCAATCCTTCCTGCATTGTTCTTCTTCCATGGTACACAGGCTTTCCTTGTTGATGTGTACAAGGTACTCATCATAAGTTATATTTTTAGACTTGCACGGTCTTGGGATTTGTGACCAAAGACATAGAAATTGTAACATCTCATGGTGTGGTAATTAGAAACAATATGGCCAACACGGTTACATGTCCAACATCTGACTGTATTGTATTGTTGGGAGGCCCAACACTTCTTGCATGAGATCTGCAATCCAATGCCTTATGACCAAATTTAGTACAAGAAAATCAATAACCATTGAAATTATTTGCATGCCTGGATTCTTGAATCTTATTAATTAATCCATCTGGAATTATTTCTCTTCTGAATTTTCTTTGAGTAGGACCAAGTTCTTGATGCCTTTTTTATCTTATAAATTCTTTGTTGTCATGTACAAGTACATGATGAGCATCTTTGCTTTTACTTTTTGAACATGAGGGGCTTGCTTCAGGGGTCTTAGGGATCCATGTTCCAACTTTAGAACTTTTTGATTCCTTGCTAAGACCATATTTGTCAAATGGAGATCTTTGACAACCAAATTTTCTGATGTCTTTTGCATGTATAAGAGAGGCATCTTGGTTTTCACTCTTTGGGGATGATGAGCTTGCTTCAGTCTTCCCATGAGTCTTTGAGATATCTTCATGGTTTTCTACTTCCTTATTGTAGCCAAGCCTAGATTTTTTAAATGGGAATCATTGATAATCCAAGATCTCATCTATGATGACTGAGCTATTTTTGAACTTAACATATGCATCATACTTTTCACATTTATTCTTGAATTCAACCACCTCCATTTCAAGCTTCTGGCATCTCATCTCATTTTCATCCAATTGATTCTTCAAGACTTCTTCTATTCTTTTGGCTTCATCCAGCTGAGTCTTCAAATCAATATTGACCCTTCTTGTTTCTTCAAGCAATTATGGGTCTTCACTAGACTCTCCTTGTTGACTAATCAGTTTGGTGTTTAATCCTTCAATTTCATCTACTTTGTCTTCTAGCTCATCTTATAAATGTGTCTTCTTATGATTGAGTTTCTTGACGAGATCCATTGACTTCTCGTGGTACTTTTCAAAATACCCCAAAATATTCTTTTTGAGACTCAAATTGTATTTGAGATCAATGCCCATGAAAAGGCGTCTTAGAAAATCTTTCTTAGCATCTTCAAGATCATTTTTAATGTTGTCACCATCAATGCTACCGCAATCAAAATGATCCTTACATTCACTAATGTCTGAAGCTTTCACTTCTGTTTTTTCTTGCTTCACATCTTAAGTGGGCTTGACTTATGTTTTCAGCTTTGTGTCTTGGATTCCTCTTTGGTACTCACTTTCTATCTTAAACCATAGGTCTTTGGCTGAAGTGTATTCTCCTACATTATCTTTGAGAGAGCTTGAGACTTCATCGATATTAAATTTCAAGGCAATGGTATTGCCCTTCTTGGCATCATTTTGTCCACCTGTCTTAGTCTTCTTGTTGGATGGAATAGGTGGATTGATCACAATCTCCCAAACACCAAACTTCTTCAAATAAGATTGCATCTTACTTCTCCATCCAAAGTAATATGTCACATCAAGTACTGAAAATTCATCATTTGATAACTCTGCTTGTCCTTCCATTGCGTGTCCATAGATATCATTCAAGCTATTAAGACTTGTGTTGCAGGTCAGATCTGATGCTAATTGTTAGACACAATACTGCACTGAGACGGGAGAGGAATCAATGTGCTAGGACTTTGACAATTTTCACTTCAAAACTTAAGCGGAGTTTATCATTCACATTAAGCTTTGCATTAACTAATCATGTCGTCAATCATAGATCATGGAAACACATTACAAGACAAATGTAGTAAGCTGTATTTATAATTGGATATGAATTACAATAAAGACTTCATTCTTTTGATTACATCAACACCAACTGACCAAAGAGAACCAACTCATATTCCAACGTCTAGATTTGTTTTCTTAGCTCCAACTAAGAATATGTGAGGTATCCAAACCTCAAATTTCAAGACTCATCTTTCCTTCGCATACTGATCACTCTCATCAACTATGTCATGTCACTTATCAAATAACTTGTCAATGTCAAGTCAGTATAGCCATTGTTGTTCAAGAATCTTGCCAAGTCATCACAAAACATCAAGGAACTTATCACGTTCACCAACTTATCCACAATATGATTTCCAGCATAGATTTGTCATGCAAGAATAATACACCAGTCTACAAAACAACAAGTACAAGGTTGTACTCAAAATGTTTAGAAGCTTGTTTTCATTCCTCTTTACTTTCATTGAAATCATATGCTCATCTTGATTGTCTACGATTTGCATGTCTTAACTCATGTATCTATAAAAACTTGATCTTCTTCTAATGCCTTTGAATGCCTTTGACTAGATTAGGTGATTACATTGATTGTCTTTGGTTTGCATGTCTTAACTCTTGTCTCTATAAAAACTTGATCTTCTTCTAATGCCTTTGGATGCCTTTGACTAGATCAGGTGCTCACCTTAATTGTCTCTTACTTTCACCTTCAATGCATACCTTAACTCGTGTGTCTTTAACTTGTATTTGGATACCTAATGAATCAATCATCGAGTACTATGGTGATTCGAGACCAGAGAGAGACAGATAACTTGACTTGAAAGCTTGCTTGTATGGAACTACGTTGATCTGCAAACTCCGGTCTACACAGGCGTACCTCGTTTTGTGTCTATGGCACTTTTGTTGTTGTATGATGAATTGTGAGAACAAAGATATCATTTATCAACATAGTTTGTGTGGAGGCCATGCACATGCAAACTCAGAATTTGATCAACACAACCAAAACAAAACCTATAGCTCCTTCAATGTAAAAGATTTCACATTTTCAGTCAAAGGGAGGCCAACGATGTATTCATAGATCAATGAAAAATGCAGAGATCCACTTCCAGGCATGTTACTGCTATCATTGTTGTTTTTGTTATCACTATAAAATTCATATGTTCCCTCTGTCTTTTTCACCCAACACTTCGCTACTACAGAGATAATGGTAAAGAAGAAGAAAAAACAGAGTTGAATTCTTCACTACTGTAGCTTCCTCAGTCTCGAATTTCAGAGCTCAAGTCAACTCAAACTTTTGTTATTGCAGTTGCCTTAGACTGCTCATATTTCCACCAGAAATTCAGAGCCGAGAACTTCAAAAATTCGTATGTAAAATGAATGGAATGAAGGTGTATTTATATAGATTTGAACCCCCAATTTTATGGGGCTGACCTGCCCTAAAAAATTGATTCTTCATTTTTCATTTTTTATTTTTTTGTTTGTGAGCCAGCCTTACAAAAATTACTAAATCTTTTATTTAAGGTTTATCTCTTTAGGCTAGCCGACATGCTGATTGGATGTTGTATATATATATATATATATATATATATAATTTAAATATATTGTTTTAGTGATTTGCAATTTCTTTTTTATTGGAAGAGGACTTCTTCAAGTGCTTCAACACATCATCATCATCATGAGAGGGATTCAATGGACTTACAAAAGGGTTTCAAGAGCTTCATCTAATCCCCATGGAGTTCATACAACAAGTATTACCATTCCACATCCAAGTCCTATGTGAAGGTCCTCATACAAGCCACCAATGGTCTCTATGGGCTTCGAAGCAAACCCGTAGGCTCAAGGACCAAATTGTGGGTTCAATGACTTCTAGGGCATCTCATCATAATGGGAACAAGGGATATCAAACCACAATGTATGTGTGGGATTGAAGTCTCTGAGCATAGCTTCAATGAACTTCTTCAACAATGTTATCACTACACCAAGCATACATATAAGAGTATGAAGACATCATCAACAAGAACAACCATGAGCCCATCAAGTCATAACATCTTGCAACAAATGACCATAGAATGAGTTTGTTGGACCATTTGGACCACCTAGTGTTCTAATGCCCAAACTAACATGTCCTCCTTGACATGTCATCAACCTTAATTACTCTGTTGTCATTGATGGCTTGTCATCAATGACAACCATGATCAACAAACTCCCCCTTTGTCATTGATAACAACACCATTTTCAACAAATACTCTCCCCTTTTGACATTAATGACAAAGGATCAATCAAAAACTTCACAATGCCCAAAAAAGTTATATTTTTTAATTCTTGAAAGCAAGACGAGATGTTTGCTCCCCCTTTCATGTAGACTTCTTCATTTACTGAGCTCCCTTTGTCAACAATAAAGTGACCTTCCCTACTGGCATCCAAGCACCTAAAGACAGAAATATTAAGAGTTTGTTTTCCACATTTTGCACTAATCCCACATTGACAACCATCTTAAAGGAGATGTCTTTTAGCTTTCTTTCATAATTTTTAAGCTATGTTTTGGCATTGTTTCCATAAAAACTAGCACCTTAAATGCAAGAACTCAAAAAGTTGTAGCCAAGTGTCTCTATGGAAATATAGTCACTGAAACCTACAACTACTTCCCTTCACTTTAAGTTGTTGGATAAACCACCAAGGAGGGATTCCCTAAACGTAACTATGTCTCGAGAAAATTGGAAAACTAAGTTGAAGTTTACAATTATTGAAAGAGTGACTAACAATTTGATCACAACATCCCTTAATCCTTTAAATTGGTTATAATATGAAACCAATGTCATTAAGTAATTTGCCAGGTGAACAACAATTAACTTGTTGCATTGAAATAGATCAAAAAATGTGGAATGAGAATTTAAATATGATCCTTGTAATACAACTCATTAAACATTATCGATCCATTAAAGAAAGTTAAATTAACCATAGAAATAGAGATATGACCATGTGGTTACTTGCAATAAAATTCCAACAATATATGTGTAAAGATAAGTGCAAAATTGTTGAAAATAACAAGTAACTAATGCAAAAATTTAAAGTCTAAAATTTGGGATGGCTTTTTATTAATTAATTGTGTCATTAATATGTCAAAAACATGTGCTTATATGCTAATAGCAATTAAATTCATAATTAAGTAAGAAAATGAACCATCTTAATCAAATATCTGAAATAATATTAAGAAGTGTTGGTCTCGGAATGCAAATAATGATATTGTATAAACAAAATTCCAAAATAAATAAAGTTAAATTCGTTGAAAGATTACAAAATTAGTGAATTGAAATGCAGCCCCCAAAAGAGATGATAAATGTTCTCTAGTGGTTTTAATGTATCAGATCAAATGTTAATTTTCACTCACATTTAAAACAAAAGAAAAAAAACGTTAATTTTCACATTTAAAACAAAAGAAAAAAAAATGATTGAAAGAAATGAAATGATGAATTTTAATGGTTAAAATAAGTGTAAAAAGCCTCCTCTACCTAGTGCCTAAATCTAGTGAAACAGAATGGGATCAAATTAGAGGAGAGTGGATATTTTAGATGATTAAAGAGTAAGAGTGGGTGGAAAATCATCACACCTTAGTTTTGGTCTTTGATACCCAAGTGACCCTGCTTCTAATGCCCAAAATAGAAGATATCAAACACTAAAACTCTAATAAACTTATATATATGAAAATTCCACAAGCTGAAAATCTTCCAACAAACATACAAATAATACAATGATTTCACAAGCAAAGAATCATCCAATAACCTACAAATATTGAAAATAAACATGCAATAAATACTACACAATCCACAAAGAGAGATTTCAAATATTAAAATATTATTATCTAGTTAACAAATTTTATGTAGTAATATATGAAAATATTACCTTAATTCCCATGCATTCTTTGAACAAAATGAAGTTAATTAGTTTCAACAATAAATCCACAATTAGTTCCTAAAATTTATTAAATATACTATCATACCAAAAAAATAGACAAAGTGGAAACGATGTTTTATTCTTTTTTGACCATCAAAAGCATCCAAGTACAATGAGAGAGACTCTCTTTATATAGGAAGAAACCTCAACAATCTTCTCAAATAAAAATAATAAAATTCCATAAAAAATAACCCTAGATCCTAGACCACTTAATGATATAATAATCGCATTGACTAGTCAAAGCTAACAACTCATTCTCCTAAACAAGTGGACAAGGAGAGGAGTGCTCTAGGAGAGGTAGTCAAAGTAATATTTGTTGGCCCAAAATCCAACTAACATGGTATAACAACCTCATCCATATTCTTAACTACTCAAAAGTAACAACTTCCCTTCATCAATACAATGGTCCAAAGAGTCAAAAAGTGATAAGTGCACCGTCCTCTAATGGTCCAAACATGATGAATGATGCCTAAAATGGTGGAGTGTTCATCTAACCACTCCTCAAACCATGTGCCATAGTCCAGTATTAGAAAATAATGGTCCAAATGTCCAAACTCCTCAACAAGGTGGTCAAAGTTCATCACAACTCATCTTAATGGTCTAAGAGGGTTGGCCTTCTCACACATGCCAAGATGATGAATAAATGTGCCTCATAAAGCTCTTGTGTGTGCATAAAAGAAGGGGTGCATCACGTACAAGAAAAGGACATGAATGAAGTATAAAACAATGTCCAACATTATAAAGTATGACTTAGGACTATTCTGTGCACTTTTTTAATAACTCGTTTAATTAATTATCCCAATACCCTTGGAACTACCATGGAGCAACCATAATTAATCCTAAGTAAACTACTTAAATTTCAAAGTATTACGAAGGTAATGAGGTTAATGTAACTCAAGTGAAGATAAAATTAATTGAAATGTTAGGGAGGAGGTTTTTGGATTATCTATCATGAAAGGGTGTCTAAATTCTAAATTTTCCCCTTAGCTTTCAAGAGCCAAGGGTTAACAATATTTTTGGCAAATGTGCACTTTGGAGAAATTATTTATTCTCAACTTATCCTTTCTTTCCACCATTTTTACAATCCTTAATTTATTTTTCTTTTCTAATTTGTTTTGAACATTAGTCTCTTTCTTTTGATTTAGCTTTGATAAGTTAGGCAATAGGATCGTTGCTTTTTGCAAGGGGGGCACATCTCACTTTCATCATTTAATTTAATTTCCCTTAAAGTACTTTGACCCTTTCGATTCGATGTAGGCACCAAACATAGGAATAATATGTAAAACCTTTAGAGCATGACGTACAATAGTTAATTGCTAAAAGGAAACATAATGGAAGACATACAATAGTTAATTGCTAAAAGGAAACATAATGGAAAAGATTGAAGTGGCTAGTGAATTGGCATGATATGAAATATGGCTAGGTAAAATGTTGTAAATGACATAAAATGATGTAGCACTTTCTTAAATACCTATGGACATACCTAATCCCATAAGGTCATACATAAAATGGCTAGGAAAGAAGAATTATTTCCACTCCAAAATGCTTCCTAAGATACTGAAACAATATTTGCATGTATGAACCATTATAGAGTAACACTCTTGATGTCCAAATGTTATGACCACACATCAAAAAGAATTTTACCAGAAGTCAGATAGGGAAGATATCTCATAACACTCATACCAACTGGATGTTCCTATCTATCTCTATCAAGGGGCAAGGTATGTGGAGTAGACTGAATACCAACTGGATGTTCCTATCTATCTCTATCAAGTGGCAAGGTATGTGGAGTAGACTGAAGATATCTTTGAGCTAGCTAAAAGTCTGTCAATTGTCCATGAGAAACCACAAATCTTATTCGTGGAACTACTAGATGCGATGACACAGGAAGTGATGTTCAAGTCACCCCATACACCCATTCATGTTAAGGGGTAACAAGCACAAGTGAACCTTAACTCATCCAAGGACATTGTTATAAATTAAATACCCAACCCACCTCCCTGACTTTCGCTCTATATGCCATGCATCTCCAAAAAACCCAAACCCCCTAAAACCCTCCCTCACAAGCAAACTTATTTAGAAGTAACATGATTCTCAGTATGCTTCCACTTTTATGAAAAAGCGCAAAGCTTTGTACTGATCAAATACCAATATGAAATACTGCACACTAACACCAAGTATCGCGCTGGCTAGGTCATGTCTGCGTGGTAAGTTATGACTAGATCTTTAGTAAAATTCAAGAAGTGGCATGAAATAATATCCCAAAACTAAGCTATTTTCTCCCAATGCATAGATGCCAAGCCTTGCACAAATTAATGCATAAATTGTGTTATCGTAATTTTAAAAAGACCTGCTTCGAATAAAAGAAAATAAGATCAGATGGTGTCCAATTTAATCAATATGCAATCCAAAATCTCTGGGAAGATTCTTCTTAAAGAAAAACGAAAGAGATGCATTGGACAACCCAACTAGACCGTTCGAACACTATGGCACAGGCTAGAAAAATGAAAGAGAAATGCATTGGACAACCCAACTAGACCCTTGGAACACTATGGCACAGGCTAGATCTAGTTCCTTGGGGCTCAGCCACCAAAGATCTTTCCCGGTGCCATACACCATACACGCATATGGGGACTACATCTTGCATACAGCATACAACATAATGCCAGAGTTATTCAAAGAGCCTAGTCATAGCATTAGGGAGGCATTATGCTGCTCCCACATGGGTGCCATAAAGCTCCTCCTGCCATGCACAGCAATACCGGCATGCATAAACCCTGATAAGCAAGACAGCCTTGTCCACCGACTATTCAGATACAAAGTGTGCCTGAACACAAAACGCAGTGACCCAAAGGGAAATGATATATCCTACCTGCCATTTGAAGCAAATCGTAAAAAATGGTACTAGCTGAAATTGTCTGTGAAGAACTAACTAAAATTGTTTGGGGGCAAGTGAATTACATGAATTCACGTTCTCTAGTAACTAGGGTAGAGAACATCAGACTAGAATTCTCATAAATCTTATTAAAAATAAAGGAACAGTTCAAATCAGCATATCTTCTAGAACTGATTGGAAACAATAAAGTACAAAGTTACACCGAGGCACAGGACAACGGTAATAGGTTCAGAGATGATTGGAGAAACACCCCAACAAACATATATAGGTATAGTACAACTACAATCTCTAGAAAAATTACAACTAACGAGATCTGTTTTAGCTATTGAATTAATGAATAATGTAACAGTAAAGCTGAAGGTGAATCATTCATTTTCATTTGTGGCAAAATGAAAATAACATGATACATACGATCATGATAGAAATAAATAAATGAAACAAAGAAGAAAGACATCATTAAGTAGTCCAGGATTTCTCTTCTGCTTCAAAGCAATCCAATAACGCTTCGACCTTGTTAGAACCAATGCCACATCCCTAATAGTGTCGATTTCCTCAAGCCATCCAAGATATTTAGTGGCACCCCAACCAAGTCCTGCAACAACTTTGCACCCTCTTCATCAATCTATATGCCATACTTAAACCCGCATCCCAATTATGTCGCTGGTCCCTTCAGATACTCCCAAATCTTCCACGTTCCAATACTAAAGAGGTAGGAAAGCATTATGTCGCTGGACCCCTTCAGAAGAAACTAAAGGATCTTCCAATACATAAGAGGTGGGCAACAGTAAACTAAAACTAAATTTTCTACTCTTCTACAAGGATAGAGCAGATGAAGCTATAGGTGAACCACTTCATATCATGGTTGGAGAAACTAGCAATTTGAGATAGTAAGAGGATGACAGGCTGTTAGGACTTTGAAGGATATGAGGGAGACTCCGCTTGCATGGGGTCATGTCTCTAAAAATCATAAAAAACAGAAAAATGAAAATATGAGAAGATAAATGAAACATCTAATTGTAAGTGTTAAAACACAACAATGAACGACTATATAAGTTTTCGGTTTTTGTTTTTGACTTCTTTTCATTTTGAAAGACGAATATCAGGGGAAGTGCCAAGGCGTCCCCCACACGCAAAAATCATGCTTTTCCTAAGAAATCTTTTGCTTTGTTTTGCAATTTTAAGGACACCAGGAAACGTTTCTTTTGGACTTTCACCATCCCAGGATCACTGACCCCCTTAGGGACCACGTCCCCATGTAACACTGCAATAAATGAAGAGTCTGAATCGATCAAAAAAAGCACATCACATAATTTTTTTTGTCTAGCTAGAATTAGGAGCGTGTCTAGGCAATATTCTGAGCATTTCTTCAGAAAACAATAAAGAAAGTGAACATTTGCAGCCATTGCCAAGCGAAAATACGTCATTCAAATTCTACCACATGCAATCATAATTGCATCTGTATGTACAGTTATGTTGCCAAATGTTCTTTACAAAGTGCTTATTTCATGCACAAATTGTAACAGAACTTCACCGCACTAGGGGCCCGCATATGACCATGTACCCATGTAACACTGCAATAAATGAAGAGTCTGAATCGATCAAAAAAAGTACATCACATAATTTTGTCTAGCTAGAATTAGGGGCGTGTCTAGGCAAAATTCTGAGCATTTCTTCAGAAAATAATAAAGAAAGTGAACACTTGCAGCCATTGCCAAGCGAAAATACATCATTCAAATTCTACCACATGCAATCATAATTGCATCTGTACAGTTATGTTGCCAAAATGTTTTTTACACAGTACTTATTTCATGCACAAATTGTAACAGAACTTCACCACGCAAGGGGCCTCACAACATGATCACTTCCCCATGTAAAACTGCAATAAATGAAGAGTCTGAATCGATCAAAAAAAGCACATCACATAATTTTGTCTAGCTAGAATTAGGGGCGTGTCTAGGCAAAATTCTGAGCAGTTCTTCAGAAAATAATAAAGAAAGTGAACACTTGCAGCCATTGCCAAGCGAAAATACATCATTCAAATTCTACCACATGCAATCATAATTGCATCTGTACAGTTATGTTGCCAAATGTTCTTTACACAGTACTTATTTCATGCACAAATTGTAACAGAACTTCACCGCACAAGGGGCCTCACATATGCCCTATTTTGCCTTCTGTCTATAAATGCTACAGACATACACAAACTAAAGAATATACAACACAGCCTGAACATAAAATATTTCTAAGCCATATACACCAGCTAGTACTTTCCTTCTGAAGTAACTTGACAGAATTGAAAGTACAGCAGAACTTTAATGTGACACCAATCTCAACTATACAGGTTCTCATATGTATCTCTCCAGAATTTACAAGGGATACGTTGAACGAGTCCCGATACGCTTCTCTGCAATGAATATAAATTTAAAATATACTTTTTGTTAATACGCTGAGAACAAAGATTAGTATGTAAACATGCATAATTCTCAATAGTTAGTCCATCATACCTCCAGCTGTGACAAGCTTCTCAACTCGAGCAACTATATGCTTTCCATATGTATACTTCTTTAAGGCATTTAAATGCACTTTAATGCGACAAAGAATGAAATCACGTTGTTGATCATCACAAGTTTCCAAAACCTTTTGAACAACATAATTTGCAAACTGATCTTTCATCATTGCCTGCAATAAGATGTGTCACCTTCAGAAACAAGAAAGAATAACAAAACTAAACATTTTATGGAAAATGTCTGCAATGGAGTAATTGTCTGTAAACAATGTTATAACTGCACATTGGATGAAAAAACAGACCGCGTTTATCAAAGTCAAGATAGGAGAAGGTTCACTTTGAGGTCAAGGGAAAGAGTGACTATAATACTAATAATAAACAATGAAGAGAAACAAGACAAGGACCACATTAAGAACAACAGAAGTGAAAAGATTGAATTCAAATTCCATCTGAGAAATAATTGCATTCTTAATTTAGTGAAAGAAGCTAGTATGAGATAGCGGAATTACCCAAACAAAGCCACAGCATAATCAGTTTCTCCACCATTAATATTTGGCACATGCACAGCTTCTAGTTTTCTTCCAATTGTAAAGTATGTCATTTACATGTGGGCATATTATTAATCACACAATAAATGGAATTCCAAGGCAGACTTAAAACTGTTCTGAAAGTTACACAGAAATGGATACTGATCCAGATATGGATCTGCCATCTGATGGGTTAAGATCCGTATATATATATATATATATATATATCAAAAACAAGAATAGAGAATCCAGCTTTCCAGAGTCGAGATTTAAAACCATTCAAATATTGAAATATATAAGTTATAACCATTAGGAACATGCACATAAAGCTTATACACCAATTGCATGCCCAACAATGTAACGTATTATTCATTTACAAAAAGTCTACAGACAAGAAATCGATTATGATTCCAATAACCCCCAAAGAAAATTAGCTCTGTATGGTTTTATCAGGAGAAACCACAAATGTTGTTGATTTTTGTACCTAGGAAAGTGTTCCCCTAGTGATTTTTGCTTAAATCACTTAAAAGGAGAAAATAACTTGACCTTTGCAATTAATGAATTGAGATGAGTTTTAATTTTCACTTTAAAGATTAAAGTGACTTTTGATAAATTTAAGTGAGGTGAGTGAAATTAATTTTGGAGAGAATTAATTGTGCATTTAGTCTCATCCATCCATCTAATTCATTGTGGGCCCTTGGATTAGATGACCATTCAGCTTCCTCATTTAGACACCAAAAAAGGCAAGGGAAGGCATCAGAGACTCGTTATTTTTCATCCATGAGTTTTGGAAAATTGCGGACTGAGAGAGAGCAGCAGTGGGCACGATTCCCAAGACCATACAGCAGCAATAAATACATTTCCGTACAGCACGAATCCCAAGCCATATTTCTAGGCACGGATTTTGAGGTCCATACAGCAACATTAATTGCTGTTCCGTACAGCAGAGACAAATTTTGAGGCAGGTCTTGGCACAAATTTCGAGGGAGCCCGTATAGTTTTCTGGGCGCAAATTTCAAGGTAGTCCATACAGCATGCAGCACAGAAATCGAAACCCACGTAGTCTGTATGGTACAGCAGTGGACACAAAAATTGAGACTGTGCAGTCAGGTTGGCACGTTTTTCAAGATAGCTGGTTGGCAGAAATTTGACTGTAAAATTTCTGAATTTAGTCAACTTGCAGGGCACTGTGGTGGAGATAAGTTTATCTCTGTTTTTTTCTGTACTTTAATAATATAAAAGAAAAAAAACTCTCTCTCTCAAGAACAGGTTTTGCCTGGGTCATTTGACCAAAAAATTCTGAGTCTGATTTTTATGTGTGACTGTGTTTTTATTACTGCTGATTAGAAGTTGTAAAAATTCTTCATGTGTTTCAGTCATATTTGTTTATGAGAAAACGACTTAATTTGCAGCTCAAAGTAAATTGGGTTCGGCATTAAACAATGCTGAAAATGGTGGCTTGAAACCGGGTTGGGGAATGGGAAAAATTTACATATGTTGCAACTCCTGATAGTAATTCTTCACACAAACTAATTGTCCCTAATCACCTCAATAATTATTCAGCAGTGTGCTAAGAACTGTGCTTAAAATAGAAGTTACAGATTCAACGAATATAGTGGTTGTTTTCTTATTTACAAAACACAGTCTTAATGCATCCTCATTAACATGCACATATGCATTATAAGTTCATATTACTTGTGCACGAGGATTATATGACAAACTGCAGAAAGTTAAACATTAACATGTACACCTGTCATTAAGACAAGTTACCTAACAAATATTCATCTTATTAGCAATCTAGTGGTTATTTTCTTATTTTCAAAACATGGTCTTAATTCAACATCTTTAACATAACAATGTGAACAGCCATATGCTCTTTGTATGGTGAACATGGCCCAAACAGATGTTTTAGATTAGTCCCCTCTTGATTAACTGTTTGATTCAAGGGTGGAACCAGTGTTACAAATATCACAAATATACCACAATATTGGCGATATTTTGTGAGCTTTTCACCTTTTCAATACACAAATATCACTATTTTTTGAGGTATCTCAAGGCTATTGTGATGAATGTCTGAAAAGGAAAATACCACATAAAGACAAATTTCTACTTCTATTCCTCCTCAATTACAATAAAAATCCTGATTTATATATTTGTTCGGTTTTGAGGTGGCTTTACATAAAGTCCTGTCTCCTCTCTTTTTTTATAATTATACTAACCATATATCATTAATTAATTTAGTTTGTGTTATTTATTTTTTAATATATATATATATATATATATATATATATATATATATATATTCCTGTGTTTATTTAATTATTATATATATAACATTGCCCTCCTCTTTTAAATTGCTTTGTCCTCAAAGCATCGCAATGATGGGTACTGCTGAACGAACTTCTGTCTCCCATGAAGCATCGTCTTCTGGACAATTCTTCCACTTAATAAGGTATGGACAATTCTTCCACTTAATAAGGTATTCTTTCATTATTCGAGAACATAGTCGTCTTTTTTTAATGTTGATGATGGCTTCTGGTTCTAAAACAAGTTTCCCTTCTTCATCGAAAGTAGGAAGTGTCGTCTGAGTAGATTGATGTTGACCCAATAATTTTTTAAGATTCGAAACATGAAAAAAGTAGTGAATTCGACTCTTATCTGGTAACTTCAATTCGTATGCTACGGGGCTAATCTTTCGGATAATTTGATAAGATCCATAAAACTTGGGAGCTAGTTTATTCTTCCCTTGTTGCTTAAGTGACAATTGTTTGTATGGATAAACTCCCACAAATACCCAATCTGCTACTTCAAACCCTCGTTTTGTTCTATGTTGATCTGCTTGTTGCTTCATACGATTTTGTGCCCTAGTTAAATTATCCTTGAGTACTTGCATTACTCTCTGGCTTTCTTCAAGTTGACTTTTTACTGAAAGTACTTTTGCATCACCTTGAACGATTTCCTTCCAACTAGGAAGCGCATAACCATACCACCATTTGCATACAATGCTTGAAAAGGTGTCATCTTGGTTGGCGTATGATAGGTGGAGTTATACCACCATTCTACAAGATGTAACCACTGTAACTATTTGTTCTGCTTGTCAGTGATAGGCCTCCAAACATTTGTTAACAACTTCCGTTTGTCCATCTATTTGGGGATGATAGGCTGAGCTCATGTTAATAAGAGTGATCCCAATTTGTTTGAAGAATTCCTTCCAAAAATTGCTTGTGATTTTAGCATCTCTATCACTAACAATGATTTTTGGAAATCCATGTAATTTGTAAATATTTTTACAGAATACTTCAGCGATGTGTTTAGAGGAGTCAGTTTTCTTAATACCCATAAAATTTGCATATTTAGTTAATCGGTCCACAACCACGAAGATTTTGTCCTTGCCTTCGGATAAGGGTAACCCTTCAATAAGAATTAAAATCTATGGAGATTTCCTCCCACTTCTAGTTTGGAATATGAAGCAAGTGGAGTAGCCCTAGAGTCGCGACATTTTCGCTTTTGTTTCTTTGACAAGTGTCACACTCGACTACATACTTATGAATGTCTTTATACATCCCTTTCCAGTAGAAGGATTGTCTAACATTGTAGTTGGTTTTGAAAAAACCTAAATGTCATGCGGCTGGGGAATCATGAGATTCTATCAACACCTTGGTCTTAAACTTGGATGTTGGGCTTAAGTAGATTCTTCCTTCATACCAAAGGATGTCATTCCTCCATTCGAGTTTTGTTCCTTGATTAGGATCATTAATTAAGGCACGAGTGTCTGGGTCCTTGGCATATTCACCTCGGATTTCATCCAACCAGTCTGAAACTGCAGTTGAGATCGCGTAAGTCTCGACTTCTTCATCTTTTCGGGAAAGGGCATCAACAACTACATTGTCCTTTCCTCTCTTATGTAGTATCTCCATGTCAAATGTAGCAATTTTTTCTATCCATTTATGTTGTTCAGTTGACAATATTTTTTGTTGTATTAGATATTGAAGACTAATGTGATCTATTCTTATCAAGATTTTTCTCCCTAGAAGGTATTGTCGGCATTGTTCTAGAGTATGTATAATGGCAAGCATTTCCTTATCATATGTGGACTTCAGACTCTCTCTCTTGTTGAGCTTTCGGCTTTCGAATGCTATTGGGTGACCTTGCATCAAGACTGCTCCTATCCTGAATCCTGAAGCATCGCACTCCACCACAAAGGGTTTTGTGAAATCCGGTGTTGCTAATACTGGCGTTGATGACAATGTTTTTCAATGCCTCAAAACATTTTCCGACTTCATCATTCCATCAAAATGAATTTGTCTTCAATAAATCTGTTAGAGGTGCAGTCTTATGGGCATAATTCTTCACAAATCTTCGATACTATCATGTCAAGCCTAGAAATCCTCTTAATTTCGAGATGTTATCTAGTTTGGGCCACTCAGTGATTGCCTCGATCTTACTATTAAATTTTCATATGCTTAGCTAAGACATCAGTATTTCATTACATTTTCATAACAAAAAGCATATAAACAGGATCACTGAAAGATAGACAAGCACAACCATACAAAAGGAACACAAAGATTTATCCTGGGAAAACCCTAAAGGGAAAAACCCAGCAAAAGCTTCCTCAATATAGATGCCCCAAAAAGATAAAAGATAAAACCAGCAAGGAGATCAAAGCCTAATCCTCCTCCTTCTCCAGCTACTTCTCTTCTCCACTAATGCGCTACACAAGTGAGAATGTGTGTTCCAAATGAGGAGCACCACACCTCTATTTATATTCATCCGTTCACTTTAATTAACTCATCCGAAATGTAGGCTCGAGTTAATCATGTAGGCTCAAGTTACACATGTAGGCTCGAGTTACACATGTAGGCTCAAGTAACCACACTGGGGTGCTAATGACCCACCTTTACAATTAGAGGGGACTACCTCATGACTCTTATTAGTTCTTCCGATTAGAAGCATCGAGGTACAAAGATAATACAAGTGGTTCTCCCGGTAGGACCATCGGGGACCACAAAAGATACATATAGAATATTCTTCGAAGTTACAATATTTCAACACTCCCCCTTAACGATAAGGGTATTCTACAACAACAACAACAATAGTAGGAGAGGACATCATCAACATCATCAAGGTAACACATCTATAAATCATTGGAAGCTTTTCAACATCATATAGTCTTCGTCTTCAATTTTCAACGACAGCAACTCTTTGATCAGCATCAGCATCTTTTGACCTTTTGATCAGCAACATCTTCAACACTTTGACCTTTTGATCAGCAACATCTTCAGCACTTTGACCTTTCGAACAACAACATCTTCAGCACTTTGACCTTTCGAACAACAACATCTTCAGCACTTAGACCTTTCAATCAACAGCAACATCTTTAGCACTTTGACCTTTCGATCAGCAACATCTCCAACGTTTTGACCTTTCGATCAGCAACAATATCTTCAGCATTTTGATCAGCAACATCTTCAGCACTTTGATCTTTCGATCAGCAACATCTTCAGCACTTTGATCTTTCGATCAGCAACAACATCTTAAACATTTCGATCAGCAACATCTTCAGTACTTTGATCTTTCAATCAGTACATCATCATCGTCATACTCTGATCAGTACATCATCATCATCATACTCTGATCTTTCGATCAGTACATCATCATCATCACACTCTGATCTTTCAATCAGTACATCGTAATCATCATCATACTCTGATCTTTTGATCAGTACATCATCATCATCATACACTGATCTTTCGATCAGTACGTCATCATTATCATAAAAACATCATCATCATGAAAACATCATTATCATCAAAACATCAACCTC